>ML785338.1:148474-190120 GCA_009831015.1 Picea engelmannii
AATGGTGAAACTGAATTACAGCAATGGCGGTAGTTGTCCTTCAAGGAAAGTCCATACCAAAAGAAACCTTCCAATTGAAACATAAATTCAAATGCTTATAATTTTTTTTCTCTATACAATGACTCCCAGTATTTTGGTACTTCTAACTTCTTTCAAAGTACATGGAATGAAAAAAATCATGTCTCAAGATATTGAGCCCACCTCATTTTTCTTTGAATAGTGAAACTAAATTACAACAATGGCGGTACTTGTCCTTCAAGAAAAGTCCATACCAAAAGAAAACTTCCAAGTGAAACATAAATTCAAATGCTTATAATTTCCTTTCTCTACAATGACTCTCGGTATTTTGGTACTTCCAACTTCTTTCAAAGTACCTGGAATGAAAAAAATCATGTCTCAAGAGATTGAACCTCAAATGAAAAAAATCATGTCTCTATACAATGACTCCCAATATTTTGGTACTTCCAACTTCTTTCAAAGTACCTGGAATGAAAAAAATCTTGTCCCAAGAGATTGAGCCACCCTAGTTTTTTTTAATAGTGAAACTGAATTACGACAATGGCGGTACTTGTGCTTCAAAAAAAAGTCCATACCAAAAGAAAACTTCCAATTGAAACATAAATTCAAATGCTTATAATTTCCTTTCTCTATACAATGACTCCCGGTATTTTGGTACTTCCAACTTCTTTCAAAGTACCTGAAGTGAAAAAAATCATCTCTCAAGAGATTGAACCAACTCAGTTTTTTTAACAGTGAAACTGAATTACAGCAATGGTAGTACTTGTCCTTCAAGAAAAGTCCATACCAAAAGAAAATTTTCAATTGAAACATAAATTCAAATGCTTATAATTTCTTTTCCCTGTACAATGACTCCCAGTATTTTGGTACTTCCAACTGCTTTCAAAGTACCTGGAATGAAAAAAATCATGTCTCAAGAGATTGGGCCACAAATTTTTTTAATAGTGAAACTGAATTACAACAATGGCGGACTTGTCCTTCAAGAAAAGTCCATATCAAAAGAAAACTTCCAATTGAAACATAAATTCAAATGCTTATAATTTACTTTCTCTATAAAATGACTCCCGGTATTTTGATACTTCCAACTTCTTTCAAAGTACCTGGAATGAAAAAAATCATGTCTCAAGAGATTGAACGAACTCAGTTTTTTTTAATAGTGAAACTGAATTACAGCAATGACGGTACTTGTCCTTCATGAAAAGTCCATACCAAAAGAAAATTTCCAATTCAAACATAAATTCAAATGCTTATAATTTCCTTTCTCTATACAGTGACTCCCAATGTTTTGATACTTCCAACTTCTTTCAGAGTACTGGAATGAAAAAATTCATGCCTCAAGAGATTGAGCCACCTCAGTTTTTTTTCAATAGTGAAACTGAATTACAACAATGGCGGTACTTGTCATACAAGAAAAATCGATACCAAAAGAAAACTTCCAATTGAAACATAAATTCAAATCCTTAAACACAAAATTATACATTTATAGAGTGCTCTTCTCTGCAGAAAAGATACAAAAGCATGTCATGCATGGAAACCTAGAGGCTACAATTCAACTTAGCCATCCTGATCTACAGGATTTCAAATACGAAAGAAAAAAAACAACCCTCTATATAAATCACACTGACATACTGAAGCACAGGGCCGATTGCATTAACCTATGGCCTAGAATCACAGCAATGGCGGTACTTGTCCTTCAAGAAAAGTCCATACCAAAAGAAAACTTCCAATTGAAACGTGAATTCAAATGCTTAAACACAAAATTATACATATTTCTACATTTATAGAGTGCTCTTCTGTGCTGAATAGATAAAAAAGCATGTCATGCATGCAAACCTAGGATCTACAATTCAGCTTAGCCATCCTGATTTACAGGATTTGAAATACCAAAAAAAAAAAACAACCCTCTATGTAAATCACACTGACATACTGAAGCACAGGGCGATTGCATTAACCTATGGCCTAGAATCACAGCAATGGCGGTACTTGTCCTTCAAGAAAAGTCCATACCAAAAGAAAACTTCCAAGTGAAACGTAAATTCAAATGCTTAAACACAAAATTATACAGATATCTACATTTATAGAGTGCTCTTCTCTGCTGAATAGATAAAAAAACATGTCATGCATGGAAACCTAGAGGCTACAATTCAGCTTAGCCATCCTGATTTACAGGATTTCAAATACAAAAGAAAAAATCCAACCCTTTATATAAATCACACTGACATACTGAAGCACAAGGTCGACTGCATCAACCTATGGCCTAGAAATATATCTATTCGACAATATGTGGACCAGAGAATTCCATTACTTCAAGCCGGTCCAGCATATCCTGAAGAACAACATCTATATTCTGGGAGGGGTTGTTTTGAATGAAGTGGATCACATGCTCGAACACTTCCGCATCGCACGTAACGAGGAGACCTCCCTCACAGTCATGTTTATACCCAGATTCGAACCTGGTTCTCTCCAGAAGAAAAGTGAAAGCTGGATGAGACAAGTAAGTTATGGGGATGTAGTACCTCATTCCCTCTTCCCCAACAAGCACAGGAACAAGTCCATGTGGGCACCTCATCCTCTTTTTCACATGATCTCCATGCTTCAATATTACATCAGAATTACCGTTGCCACCAAGAAGAGTGTAGCCACAATGATTACTGAGCTTCTTTGAATGGAATCGTCCCCCGACCATCATATGCATGATTGATATTTTGCACAGACGCCACATGGATTGAGCAGTTTTCTTCGTCATGCTGAAGCAATGTAATTTGCAGGATTTGAAAACACTAAGAATTCATCTCCTGCAACAAAACAACTAAACAGTTTAAAAACTTTCCCAGAAACTACAAAGATTTGAAAAGACCAACAAAGACCACCAAAAATTTGAAAAGACAAACAAAGACCAGGCAGATATGTTGATAGTGCATAGTTGAACTGATGGGCTTTAAGATTTGCCCATTCCAAAGATTTGAGAGGGCAAACAAAGACCAGACAGATATATGTTGATTGTCTGCTTTTATAAGCAAAGTTGAAGCGATGAGTTTGAAGATTTGTCCATTCCTCCATAAAGCCCACTAAGTCATCGGGACTGGCTGTTGTTAAAAAATTCAGGAAAAAACGAGAAATGACAACTATAATACCTGTTACCTATGTGTTGAAGTCTGGAAAATTTTTTTTTTCATCTCCTTAATCCTCCAATCCAATTTTGTTTTCAATTTCTATTCGCTGTCATCAATCACTCATTCCTTTTAATTTGATCAAAGGAATATCTACTTAATTTAAATTAAAAATAAACTCATATCATAAATTCATTTGAAGCCGAGGAAATCTGTTCATCTATTTTTTTNAAAAAAAACAACCCTCTATATAAATCACACTGACATACTGAAGCACAGGGCCGATTGCATTAACCTATGGCCTAGAATCACAGCAATGGCGGTACTTGTCCTTCAAGAAAAGTCCATACCAAAAGAAAACTTCCAATTGAAACGTGAATTCAAATGCTTAAACACAAAATTATACATATTTCTACATTTATAGAGTGCTCTTCTGTGCTGAATAGATAAAAAAGCATGTCATGCATGCAAACCTAGGATCTACAATTCAGCTTAGCCATCCTGATTTACAGGATTTGAAATACCAAAAAAAAAAAACAACCCTCTATGTAAATCACACTGACATACTGAAGCACAGGGCGATTGCATTAACCTATGGCCTAGAATCACAGCAATGGCGGTACTTGTCCTTCAAGAAAAGTCCATACCAAAAGAAAACTTCCAAGTGAAACGTAAATTCAAATGCTTAAACACAAAATTATACAGATATCTACATTTATAGAGTGCTCTTCTCTGCTGAATAGATAAAAAAACATGTCATGCATGGAAACCTAGAGGCTACAATTCAGCTTAGCCATCCTGATTTACAGGATTTCAAATACAAAAGAAAAAATCCAACCCTTTATATAAATCACACTGACATACTGAAGCACAAGGTCGACTGCATCAACCTATGGCCTAGAAATATATCTATTCGACAATATGTGGACCAGAGAATTCCATTACTTCAAGCCGGTCCAGCATATCCTGAAGAACAACATCTATATTCTGGGAGGGGTTGTTTTGAATGAAGTGGATCACATGCTCGAACACTTCCGCATCGCACGTAACGAGGAGACCTCCCTCACAGTCATGTTTATACCCAGATTCGAACCTGGTTCTCTCCAGAAGAAAAGTGAAAGCTGGATGAGACAAGTAAGTTATGGGGATGTAGTACCTCATTCCCTCTTCCCCAACAAGCACAGGAACAAGTCCATGTGGGCACCTCATCCTCTTTTTCACATGATCTCCATGCTTCAATATTACATCAGAATTACCGTTGCCACCAAGAAGAGTGTAGCCACAATGATTACTGAGCTTCTTTGAATGGAATCGTCCCCCGACCATCATATGCATGATTGATATTTTGCACAGACGCCACATGGATTGAGCAGTTTTCTTCGTCATGCTGAAGCAATGTAATTTGCAGGATTTGAAAACACTAAGAATTCATCTCCTGCAACAAAACAACTAAACAGTTTAAAAACTTTCCCAGAAACTACAAAGATTTGAAAAGACCAACAAAGACCACCAAAAATTTGAAAAGACAAACAAAGACCAGGCAGATATGTTGATAGTGCATAGTTGAACTGATGGGCTTTAAGATTTGCCCATTCCAAAGATTTGAGAGGGCAAACAAAGACCAGACAGATATATGTTGATTGTCTGCTTTTATAAGCAAAGTTGAAGCGATGAGTTTGAAGATTTGTCCATTCCTCCATAAAGCCCACTAAGTCATCGGGACTGGCTGTTGTTAAAAAATTCAGGAAAAAACGAGAAATGACAACTATAATACCTGTTACCTATGTGTTGAAGTCTGGAAAATTTTTTTTTTCATCTCCTTAATCCTCCAATCCAATTTTGTTTTCAATTTCTATTCGCTGTCATCAATCACTCATTCCTTTTAATTTGATCAAAGGAATATCTACTTAATTTAAATTAAAAATAAACTCATATCATAAATTCATTTGAAGCCGAGGAAATCTGTTCATCTATTTTTTTATCATAAAATATGTTATGGTAATCTCTTTGCGAAGAAAATGTTATGTTTTGAGTTCCCACGCAAATATCCTTTACATGATAACTTCCAAATTTATTTTGGGAAATATGTTTCATATTTTCCAATACTCAATTCGGCTGAAATGATTATTATAATAAAACTTAGTTTATTAAACAAATTGTATTTCATGTTAAAACAAAAAATAACATATAGATTTCAATAATAAATTTAAATGTAATTAAAAATTAATATATATATATATATATATATATATATATATATATATATATATATATATATATATATAAAACAATATTTAAAGTTATTTAAAAAAAATATTAATTTAAAATAAAAATAAAAAATGTTTTTTATTAAACAATATTTAAAGTTATTTAAATATATATATTATTTTCTATATATTAGAAGTGAAAGAAATATTCTACCCACACAATCAAATCAAAGATCAACACATCGATGTTTTGATGTGGTAAATTCTTATGGGGAAACCTCGATGATCCAAGTGGGAAACCTCGATGATCCAAGTGGTTCAGCCACTTGAAGCGTTTTGATGTGGTAAATTCTTATGGAGAAACCTCGACGATCCAAGTGGTTCAGCCACTTGAAGCAGTTTATTAATGCAAAATAAAAAGATTACACAAAGATTTTACAAGAGAGTTTCTCTCAATTGATCATCGACAAATGACCATATACTGACCGTTTGATTTCCTAACTACAAATGCATACTAATGCATACTAATGAAACACACTTTTACTTAACTATACATTAGACCAAGTAGATCTTAACTAATTCCTAAGTGTCTAATTATCCTAACAAGAAAATGTTTTTATTTTTATAAGTGTAGTTTAAAATTAAAAAAAATAAAATTGATTTTTTATAAAAAATAATCTTTAAAGTTATATATAAAGATTTATTTATTTATTATTATTATTATTATTATTATTTAGTATGTAGGTTTTTATAATTAAATATTTTATATTTAATTAAGTAATTTAAATTTATCAAATTCTATTAGGGTGATTGGTTTCAAAGTGTTTAAATAAAATATTCACTTATATTATATTTGATAAAATACTAGCAAACAAAAAAAAAATAATAATTCAAATTTAACAAAAATAAAATAGCAAAACATAAATACTATGTATAATAATAATAAGTGATTTGTGGATATTGATGTTAAGTAAAATGCTTTCTTTCTTCCACCCTTTCTAACATCTATATGGACTAATTAAGTAATGTTTAGAAGATGAATGATACTATTTCTCACACACCTTTATCCAAGAAGGTGGGTGGTGCAAATATGTGTCACATACATCTTCACCTTATAACAATATGTTAATATCCTATATTTTTGAAAATAATTCAAATTTAATAAAAATAAAAAAGCAAAACACAACTCCTTCACTCCTATAACAATATGTTAATATCTTATATTTTTGAAAATAATTCAAATTTAACAAAAATAAAAAAGCAAAACACAACTCCTAATAACAAGTGATATATGAATATTGATGTTAAGTAAGGGTGTTCCCTTTCTTCCATTTTTTTTGGCATCTATATCAATAAAATTGAGCATTATTTACAAGAGGAATAATGAATTATTATTAACATGGTTAGATTTGTCTATATCATTCTTCTATATGCTAATGTTATTCTTCTCCTTGCAAAAGCTATTGAAGTTTTTCATAGTCATCTCAAAGCTTTCTAACAATTCTACAAAAGTTATGAGCTTACCATTAATATGGATAAATCTAAGATCGTGATAATTAGGTTTAAAAAAATAAATTATTCTTTGAATTTGTATGGTGATAACACTCTTGAAGAGGTCCAATATTATGAAAATTGATTTTCAACCCTTCACTTGTGCCTTCTATTCTTTATTGTTGTGAAATTTGAGATTTAAAATAAATTTGAATTAATAAAAAACCACTTCATAACTTATAATTTTAAAATTAAATGTAACACTCCTTACATCATTATCTTTATTAAGGCTCAATGTACTTTAGTGGAGTTTAAAGTCATGATTCAATATTTATATGATGAACACAAATTGTTCAAGTTCAAGTTGTTGTTGAGCAAATGCATAACTCTTATTATTGCTTATATAAGTGGTAGCTACCACAAACTTTTAAAAAATGGGCAAGAGATTTAGAGCTTAGATTAACTATTGAAATATAAAAGAAAATAATCAAATTAGTAATATATACAAATATTAAATACTATAATTATATAATAAATCCTAATTTGGCTTATCAAAATTATTTTTCCAACATTTTGAATTTAAAGAACCAAATGAATACTGTCAAAATCACAAAAATGATCAACATCTTCATAATGAAATTAGTCATTATACAAACTCAAAAACACCTAAAGATAAATAAATTTGTAAAACAATTAATATAAAAATATATATAAGCATCATTCCCTTTTAATATGCCCTAAAACAATACATACCATCATGATTAAAACAATAAATACCATCATCGTTGATCAATACTTCTACTCTATTGATTTCCTCGGACCTTGTAACATTTCCTACTAAAAAATACCCTAAATTTCATCCTTCCTTATATTCTAAAAATTCAATCATAAATGGTTTTATAAATTCAATTCCTTCTTTATGTTCTAAAAATTCAATCATAAATGGTTTTATAAAATCACTTCCGATTGATACTTTTAAGATCTAATAAAACTATATTATGTTATTTTTAAAACAGTAAATACCATCATCCTTGATAAATGGTTCTACTCTCTTGATTTCCTTAGACTATGTAACATTTTTTTAAAAACAAATACCCTAAATTTCATCATTCCTTATATTCTAAAAATTCAATCATAAATTGTTTTATAAATTCACTTCCCATTGATTCCATTATTACTTCTCATTGATATTACAATATGAAATTAGTAATTGAATACACCTTATTAATTAATAAGGAAACCACAACAAATTAAATAATAAGGAAACCACAACAAATTAAAGTCAAATTTCATTAAAAAAAAATTATTTCAAAATTTAATAGTAATCAGTTTTTCATAAAAGATTAATAATTTGAATTAATTTTCTTTTAATAAAGAGAATTTTTTTTTACCATGCTTCAAGTGTAATTAAATTTTTTTTTTTTTTTAATGTAAATCCTTTTACCATGCTTCAAGTGTAATTTATTCCTTTTTTTTATGTAAATCCTTTTTGACTTTTTCATGAATTTTTTTTTTATGGTAAACCTCCAAATCCCACTTACAGAGTTCTCAAACATAACTCTATTATAGAGAATAAGTTCACGTTGTCCCTTAGATTTAATTCAACATTAAGTTCAGTTCAATCTGGGTTTGTTGATTAGTAATTCAAATTATGTTAGACTAAGTGCTCTTCATTAATTTTTGTCATATGGTCGAAGTCTATGACCAAGAGCTACTTCACGGGGGGTTGAGTACTCGACTCGGATCTCGAGGCAAGGGGGTATCGTAATAAACCACACGTTGACATGTGGTTTTCCTTTCTATCACGTGATTAAATTGCGGTGGGGTGCCTCATTACTAAACCTCTCATTAGTTGAGCGCCCACAATTTGAAGAGGATCGTTGATCTTCTTTATCAACAAATGGTTGGATCTTCTCTCAAGGCCAAGTTCCGATATAATGAGGGTCGTTGATCTATGCCACTATATAATCTTCAACATCCATCTTCTTAACACTATTGCAAAGGTTTCTTGATGTGGGCCACACCGAAATTAAGTTGCGGAGCCACATTGTTCAATAGATTGAGGACACATGTATCAGACTTAAATATGGGTTGTCGATCATGTTCTCTAGATCAATCTCGATCGTCCACACCAAAAAAATGTAACCTCAGAAATTTAAATAGGGTTTCAACTCGATTTAGACTAATGGATCTACACATGATCTGTTCTCCTGCAAACATAGATTTAACCTAGAATTTCCATGCTCTAAAAGTTGTGATCAAAGCTTAATTATGCACACATAGAATAACTCACAGAGGCATAAAAATATGAGAATTTCTCATTCATTAGATCTGAAAAAGGAATAGATAGGTACAACAATATAGCTTAGTTCATTTTGGTCTCTTGGACCTTTACAATCTACACTCTATTAATCTCACACAAGATCCCTCTATCTAACCCCTGACTCTTACAAAAACATTCAATATATCTTGAGCCCTCGGATAGCTCACAACCCAACAAAAATCTCGAGTTATCTAAACAAAATCCCAAACTAGAAATTGTTCATAAACTCTAGCAACAACTCGACACCTAGCAAACAATCTCAATGAAAATGTCTTCTAGAGACATTTTGTAATTATTACAAATACAATGAAAGAAATTGTGGGACCAACTCCATTGGCAAATGTTTGTGACCCTTGGGGTCAATCTTGAAATTTACTGCTAGATGCTCCTGCATCAAGACTCCTGGGGAAGAAAAGAACTATTCATCAGGTCTTCAAGGTCTGCTTCATACTTGGAAATTTTTGTTGTTGTCATCCAAGTAGAAACCTTTGCTAGTAGACCCCTCCATTTGAGTAAGTACTGGAAATATTCATTGCCTTTGGTCTTCTTTGTCACTTTATGATCCAACACTACCTCAATATCTTTTTTCACTACTCTAGGTAGTTGTCCTTTCCATCCTATGGTATGATCTTCATCACTTACAGGTTCATATGTTGAAACTCCTTCTGTCTCCTTTAAGGGATACAAATCTGTAGCATTGAAGATTGGAGAAATTCCAACACCACTTGGAAGTTCTATCTCATATGCATTAGAAGAAAATTTCCCTAAAATCTTACATGGCCCAATCTTTTTAAGTTTCATTTTGTTATAGGTCCCTATAGGAAACCTCTCTTTCCTCGGGTATGCCATGACCAGTTCACCAACTTCAAAATACACTGGCCTTCTTCTCATGTCTTCCCTCTGCTTATATTGGTGGCTGATTTCTTGCAACTTCTACTTGAAATTTTCTTATAATTATTGCATACTCACTGCAAAATCCTCACCATCAACACTCCTCAATTATTGTTTTCCTAAATTTATTAATTCATACACTCATCTTGGATGCATTCCATACAATATTTGGAATGGACTCATCTGTGTGCTTCTATTAGGTGAGTCATTATATGAAAACTCAACTTGATCAAGTATATGATCCCATTGCTTGGGAATCTCATTCACAAAGCTCCTCAAAATGTTTCCCAGGATTTTGTTTACCACTTTCATTTTCCCATCAGTTTGTGGGTGATAGGATGAGCTAAAATTGATATTAGTACCAAGCTTCTTCCACAAGGTTCTCCAAAAGTGTCCCACATATCTAGTGCCTCTATATGAAAATATACGTTTGGGTAAACCATGCAATCTTACCATCTCTCTAAAGAATATATTGGCAATATTTATAGCATCACTGGTGTTTGTACAAGCAATAAATGAGCCATTTTTTAAAATCTATCTACCACAACATAGATGGAATCATTACCTCTCCGTGTCCTTGGAAATACCAACACAAATTCCATACTCACTACATCCCATGGCCTGCTTGTAACACCCTATTTCCCCCAACTTGTAAATATAATTGGACTGGCCAAGAACTATGGCAAACTCATAAATGTGAATATGTGATGTAAATGGACCTTGAGGAAAAGGTCAATGAATGTGAATAACATTTTGAATTTATTGCAGGACTGCTGAGAGGGGATGTGCAGAAAAGAGACCACGATGGTGGTGGAAGGCACCTGAAAAGGTGGCGTTAACTTCCACCGAGAATTAATACTGTATTTGGACTCCACTGGCCCGGAGAACCAAAAGCGACTCGCTGGCCCTGAATTTAATGTCTCGCAGGCTGGTAGGTGGATGGCTTAATGAGGGATGGGATGGTGAACCGCCCATCCGTAGAGCTGTCAGGCCTAATCAGGGCGAGGGTAATCGTGCCACACGCAACCTCGCAAGAGGATAAGGTGTATGGTAGAAGCGATTGGGGGCAGACGCGAGGGGAACTCTGGCATTACGCAGAGTGAGTGATAGCAAAGAGGGAGGATTGCAACCTTCGCTCCTGGTCACTGGCAGACAGAGAGACGCAGTCTCACAACATCGTGGTCTCAGCTCGAGGGTGGCTAGTGGTAAATCCGTTGGGAGTCGCTACGCCTACTGTTGGGTGGAAACGAGCACCCCTCTTAGCAGTCACACCCACTTCTGATGTTATTTCTGATAAGTTTTTTTCATACTGCATCTTGAAATTCATATGCTGACATATATACTCATAAATTGTGAAATTGTGAACGATTACAGTATAAGAATGTCTGTGCAGTGGTTTGATAGGAAATGTTAGATATATGCTTATAATAGAAAGACCACGCATGGCTTATGTTGATAAATGAATTTAATTATGCATGAGTTGAACCAAGTTAGACTCCCAGTCCATCCTCGGGAGTTTGTTTCCCTTTGTCTGTCTTTTGGGATGCCCCGGTATAGATCTCTTCACAGAGATTCCCTCCTTGGAAAGGTTTACCAAAATCCTGGAAAAGGGACTTGAATGGGCAAGTCTTAATAACCTTGTACGAGGGGGAATGACCCTCTTAAAATTCTGAGGTAACAGAGTAGGGATAAGCAACAAATCGACGGATGAGATTTCGTCAAAAGACCCAGGGTCATTCACAACCGTTAGATTGACGAAAGAAACAAGGGCGTTACATACCTTGCCCCTTTTCCCTCTATCTTCGTGAATAGCGAGGAAATCGAGATCGTAGACCCCCAAGGTCCATGAGAACATTTGGACCGTTGATCTTTCCACATCCACGAAGTAGTGGAAGAAGTGCACAGAAGGAAGAGATCGTGAACCATTGGATCTCATTCAGAAATCCCGTCAGTCGTCAGATCGGACAGGAGGTGCACGGGGTTTAACCCTTCTCACGCCAGGCAGAAGTCCCGACAGACATCGGGATATTGGCGTTCGTGAAATCGGGAGTCACGATGACAAGAAATCGGGAATTTCTATAGGAAAAGTCCTGGGAGCGATCTGGACCGTCCGTTAGTGGAGACACGTGGCGGAGATCGAGACGTCGGGAGTCGGGATATCGACATTCCCATGGATAGGAGATTGGGTAAGTCCACCTTGAAAACCCCAACACAAATCTGGGTCATCCATCTGAGAGAGGACGTGTGTCACGCGATCGTCCATTTCGGAGATCCGGGCACTAGACGTCGGGATATCGTCGCTCGGGAAATCGAAGTTCTCGAGGTCGTGAAAGTCGGGACATTTTAAGTCTTGAAATCCCGAGAGTTAACCAGGACCGTCCATCAGAGGAGGACGCGTGGCAACAATTAGAGCCATCGGGGAAAGTCCCGACAGGAAGTCGTCTATCGACATTTCGATCATCGGGATATCGGGGATTTCAAGGACAAAATGTTTAGGCATTTCGACATTGTGATGTTCGAAACCCGGACCGGAGACAAGGCTGCGGGCTTGTGAAATAGTGGTCACGTGGGCCAAAGGTCTAGCCCGAAGGGCTAACGGAAGTTGGAGTGTATCGGGATTCGGAGGATCGGGAATCCTGTGGGACAATGCATTGCGGCATTTAAAAGCTTGAAACCCCAACGAGAGGTAATACTGCGGTCACGGGGATAACGGTCGTATGGGCTAGGAGCTTAGCCAGGAGAGCTAGTGCATAAAGAGCACGTCGGGATTCGAGGGATTGCGAATCCTGAGGACGAGTGTATTTCGACATTGAAAAGTCCAAAAACCCGATGAGGAGGTATGGCTGCAGTCATATAGGGGGAAGGTCATGTGGACCACGAGCTTAGCCTGGAGGGATAACGGGAGTTGGAGCATACCGGGATTTTGCAGTCCAAAACCCTGAAAGAAGGATAAGGATGTGGTCTTATGAATTAACGGTCACATGGACCAGAGCATAGCCAGGAGGGCTAACACGTAAAGGGCGCGTATCAGTGAAATTTCTCATCGGAGATCGGGAGTTCGAGAGGACAAGAAATTTTGTCATCTGGGGTCACGAAACCCCGAAGCCCGAAACTATCATCGGGGAAATGTCACAGGCGCGTGAAGAAGAGGCCGTGACAGGGAAATAAAGACCTGTGGATCGAGATTGGCATTTCACTGCTGCAAGCTTCGGGGATTTCTCATTGTTGAGAAATCAACGAAAAAGTTTGTTTTTAGGTAGTGGGTGTGTTGCACTGCTTGGAATGGGTAGTGGATGATACAACCTTGTATTCTAAATTATCTCTTTAACATGCTTCCAAATTCTGCACTTTTCCACAAACTTCTTCACTTGATTTTGCATACCAGGCCACATTTACTTGAGAACTTTTTTTATCCTGGCCAAAATGTCCCGACAGTCCTCCATTATGCTTCTCTTTGATAGTTTCTCCCTCATGGAACACTTGGGTATGCACAACTTATTGTTCTTGAACAACAATCCTTCATGTAGCATGTAGTCCAACCATTGACTCATATTGTTGGAAATTGGATTTTCACAAGCTACATAAGCATCTTTGAAATATGCATCATCTTGATACATTTCTTTTAAACCATCAACGCCTAAAGTGTTGACTTGAAATTCTTGCAAAATTAAATTAATCCTACTCAACACATCAACAACTTTATTTTCCTTACCACTTGTGTGTTTAATCACAAAGGTAAAATTATGCAAAAATTGAACCCACTTAGTATGTCTTTGATTCAGTTTTGGTTGACTACTTATAAAATCTAATGCATGATTGTAAGTGTAAAGAAAAAACTCTTTTGGAATGAGGTAATGTCTCAATTTCTTCAGTGCCTGGACAATTGCATAGATCTCCTTATCATAAGATGAATATCTATGTTTAGCCTCATTCAGATTCTCACTAAAATATGCAATTGGTCTTTGTTCTCGGCTCAATACAACTCCTATTACAGTCCCACTAGCATCAATCTCAACTTGGAAAAACTTATCAAATTCTGGAAAAGCTAGCACAGGTTGTTCAATGATCTTTTTCTTCAAAATTTGAAGATTTTGATTAGTTTCTACTGTACATTTGAATGGTTGTCTGTTGTCTTTGATAGTCTCAATAATTGGAGCACATAATTGACTCAATGTTTTGATAAATTTCCTATAAAAGCTTGCTAACCCATGGAAAATCCTTACCTTATACACATTTCTGGGAGTAGGCCAACTTACTATTGCTTGAACCTTCTTTAGGTACATTTTCAATCCTTGTTCAGATACTACAAATCCCAACTATATTAGTTGATTCTTCATAAAACTGCATTTCTTCAGATTTATCAACAACTTTTCTTAATATTATGTACCTCAATAGATCTACAAATATATCTTAAAATAAACCCTTAATCTCAACAAGAATAAACCAAACTATTCACTGAATAATCAACATAAGAATATGAGAGAAAACGCTTGAGGTAGGTTAACACCATATATTATTCCTTATGGAAGGAATGCACTCCTCAAGCAATACTTTCTTGTGACAACAATATTCTTCATCATGCTTCAATACATTGCTTACACTTCTTTCTATAGCATTCTCTATCTTCCAGGAGCATTCTAGAGAAGGAATCTTCTAGAAAGCCTATTTATTATATCTAACTATCATAGTGGGCCTTATTTAATAATATAGTGGACCTGGTCCACCTTACATTGAATGGCCTCCACTAATAATATAGAACCTCATTCTCATTGGGTACCTCCCATATTACCTCCCTAGGTATACTAAAATTCAAAACCATTCTAAGATGTCTTAGATGTTTCTCTCTTACCGGGCTATATATCAAGATATCATATAAATATACCATCACAAAATTTCCAATAATTTTTTTCAAAACCTCATTCATCAACCTCATAAATGTACTTGGAGCATTTGTGATCCCAAAAGGAATCACCAACCATTCATACAATCCACTATTAGTTTTGAAAGCAGTTTTCCATTCATCCCTTTCTCTTATCCTAATTTGATTATATCCACTCTTCAGGTCAATCTTTGAGAAATACTTAGCACCACTTAAAAAGTCTAACAAGTCATCAATGTGAGGCAATGGAAATCTGTACCTTATAGTAATCTTGTTGACTTCTCTTGAATCAATACACATGCGCCGTCCTCCATCATTCTTTGTGTTGAGTACTATTGGTATAGCACATGGGCTTAGACTTTACTTCACCAATCCTTTATCTAGAAGCTCTTGCACTTTTTTCTTAATTTCTTCATTCTCTTGTGGGGTCATTCTATAAGTTGCTATATTTGGAAAACTTGCTCCAAGTATCAAGTCAATATGATGACTAATACTTCTCATAGGAGGTAAAGTATTTGGTAAGTCATCCACTATAATATCAACAAATTCATCAAGCATAACTTTAACTTCTACAAGTAAATCATCCAAAGTTGTATTAGTGAGTATTACCTTTGTCTTACCAATTAAGGAAAAATGTACCTCTTCTTCCTTCTTAACTTCTTGCAGCAACAACTCCTTCCCACTTATCAATATTACACTTGGACCAACTTCCTCTTTGGCTCCTTCGTCCTGCAAAGACAACAATACATGCGTGTTCCCATAATTTCCAAAAGAACAGGGGTTCTTCCTACCATCATGAATGGATTTCCTATGATACTTCCATGGCCTTCCCAACAAAATCATGACACACATCCACATGCATTATGTCACATAATACCTCATCCTTGTAGCTACCAATCTGAATTTCCACATTACATTGTTCATTCACCAAAATCTGATGTCCTTTCTGCAACTAGGACACCTTGTAGGGAAAGGGATGTGTTGTCCTCTTCAATCCCAACTTCTATACCATCTCAGTGGAAACCAAATTGTCTATGTTGCCACTATCTATGACATCCTTACAACACTTTCCTCTTGAATTGCATGCAATCCTAAATAAAATCTTCCTATGGGCTAGTTCCTTAGCTTCCTTTTCTGACTTGATCGGAACTCTCTTCATCAACAATGATTCCCCTACCTCAAGATATTCTCCTTTTATGTATGTATTCACATTCTCTTCTTTGGCTTCTTCTATATTTTCATTTCTTTGACCTATTGATTTATTTTCTGGAAATTCCCATGACAGATGGCATGTCTTTCCACATATGTAACATATGATTTATATTCCTCTTTTACCTATTTCTCTAGAGAAAAATCTTCTACCTCTTGATGGTTGATTACTTGAGCTTGAGCTTCCTCCTTCATCTCTTGGAGTCTAAAATCTTCCTCTGCCATTGGATTGTCTTTTGCCTCTTGTTGAACTTATTCCTCTGATTTTATGGCTTTGTTTTATGGCCAACTTCTCATTTTCCTTCAAATCTACTTGATAGGCATATTCAACTGTCTTCAGGAACAAAATATTAATTTCATCTTGTATATCATACCTCAAGCCATTAATGAATCTGGAAACATTTTCAACATCTTCTTCAATATGACAAGCTCTAATTGTTAACCTATAAAAATATTATGTATATTCTTTCACAGTCATAGTATTATGTCTGAGATTCTACAACTCTTTGAATACATTTAGTTGATAGTCCTTGAGAATTAACTTGTTCTTGAATTTAGCAATCATTTTGTCCCAATTCTTAATTTTGGATTTACGTTTTTGGTTCTTGTCAGCTTGAAATTCATTCCACCATAGGGCTTTGTGACCTTTTATCCTTGTCACCTCATACTATACCTTCTTCCCTTAATATACATCTTCATATTCAAAATATTTTTCCATGACATTAATCTAGTCAATCAATTCTTCAACATTCAGGTTACCTTCATACATTGGTACATCTACCTTTGGTCTGGCACTGACCTTTGTGACCACTCTTATCATTTTCTCTTTTGTTGTTTCTTCTTCTTCCTCTTCCTCAGAGGTTTTTGCTTCACTTTCGCTGACACCTTCTGTGTTAGGATATCTCTTCATGTAAGTATCCATATATTCCATCCTTGCTCAAAGTTCTCTCATCTCTTGTTGCAATTATGCAGTTGCAACTGCTCTTCCTCGACCTCATATTTTGGGTGGAATCTTCTCTTTATTCATGAGAACACTTATTGTATTCTCTATGATACCAAAAATGATGGCATAACTAGTCCAAATCCCACTTATAGAGTTCTCGAACACAACTTTGTTACAACGAATAAGCTCTCGTTATTCCTTGGATTGAATTCAACTGTAAGGTTCATTGATTCACAATTCTAACCAGAAGTGCTAGACTAAGTGATTTTTGTTATTTTCTTTCATATGGTCGAAGCATATGACCAAGAGATACTTTGTGGGGGAATGATTCCTTGACTCATATCTCGAGGCAAGGGGGTACCGCAATAAACCATGCATTGACACGTGGTTTTCCTTTTTATCACGTGATTAAATTGCGGGGGTGGTGCCTTGTTACTAAACCTCTCGCTAGTTGAGCACCAACAATTTGATGAGGATCATTGATCTTCTTTATCAACGAATGGTTGGATCTTATCTCAAGGACACGTTCTGATATATTGAGGGTCATCGATCTATTCCATGATCTAATCTCCATCATACATCTTCTTAACACTATTGCAAAGGTTCCTTGATGTGGGCCAAACCGAAATTAAGTTGCGGAGCCACGTTGTCCAATATATTGAGATCACATGTATCAAACTTAAATGTGGGTCGTCGATCCTATTCTCTAGATCAATCTTGATTTTCCACACCAACAAAATGTAACCACAGAAATTTAAACATGGTTTCATCTTGATTTAGACTAATGGCTCTGCACACGATCTATGTTCCTGCAAACATAAATTTAACCTAGAATTTAAATGCTCTAAAAATCGTGATCAAAGCTTAATTATGCACACATAGAATAACTCATAGAAGCATAAAAATATGAGAATTTCTCATTCATTAGATCTAACAAAGGAATAGACAACTACAACAATATAACTCAGATCCTTTTGGTCTCTTGGACCTTTACAATCCACACTCTCTCAATCTCACACAAGCTCCCTCTATCTAACCCCTAACTCTTAAAAAAACATTCAATATATCTTGAGCCCTCAGATAGCTCACAACCCAATAAAAATCTTGAGTTATCTAAACAAAATCCCAATTTGGAAACTGTTCCTAAACTCTAGCAACAACTCGACACCTAGCAAACAAACTCAACGAAAAATGTATTCTAGAGACATTTCGTCATTATTACAAATATAATGAAATAAATTAGGGAACCAACTCCCTTGGTAAATGTTTGTGACCCTTGGTGTCAATCTTGAAATTTACTGCCAGATGCTCGTGCATCACTTTTACTGAGTTGCTTCAAGTGTAGTTTCTTCCTTTTTATGTAAATTTCTATTTTGACATTTTCATGGATTCTTTTACCGAGTTGCTTCAAGTGTAGTTTCTTCCTTTTTATGTAAAGCCTTTTTCACCTTTCATGGATTCTTTTTATTGAGTGTATACTAGTTTTGATTGTATCGAACATCATTGTAATATAAATAGAAAGGGAAATGGACACAACTTCATAACAAAAATATATTGTCATTTTGCCAAAAAAAATCTTAAGAATTTTTATTTTGAGTTTAAATGTGTATTATCATATAAACTAACATAGAAGCAACATAACACGACAAAAGATGGAAAAGTAAAAATAATTGAGTTGGCCTATAAAGGGATTCTATTGTCAAGCCCACCTAAATCTCCCACATGTTCTCCTTAGAGTGCATGCCATTGTCTACTTGGTGCATTAGGCCAACTTTTCTACAACAATCACCAATTATGGTTGAGGAGAGTGTTGAGCCTCCATGTGCTCATCCTTACTCAATGAAGAGCCATGGGAGGAGGGTTTCTCATTTTTTTTGGAGGTGAAATTGAAAAGAAATGTGAGACACCAGCCTTGATATCAAGGAACCTAATTTTAACTCTAACTCCAAGTATTTTTTCCTTTGAATCTACATGAATTTTGTGATTTACTTCTCCATATATTTGAGTGCCAAAAATTGGGTAGTGGTTTCCATTGTCCACTGGTATTGTTCTATTATCTCCATAATCAATTTATATTCCTACTCCTCGTGCCATCAAATCCATTTGAGGGTTGAATTCATCACTAAGTTTTGAGCCTCTACTACTCCATGCTCACAATGCTTAACATTTCTTCTCACCTCATCCAAGTTGCATAAAACAAAAAAAAATTCTCCTGCAATGGAAATGAGGCATTTCTACCACAAAGAAGGAGAAATTTTAAACCAAGCTTCCTCAAAAAAATATGAAAAAACCTTCCAAATAGACATGAGACAACACCCCAACCAAATCACCCTTTGATTCACTGCAAGTTATGGCCCTCAAACTTGCTTCTCTAACATCGTTGAGTTCAAGAGAAAGAGAATGAGGAATGGTTGTGAACCTGACTTGCAAGTCCAAAACAATTAAATTGTACAGAGAATGCAACCATACCATGGTATTTCTAATTATTATGGACATTGATGGAAGAATGTATTGATGAATGGAGCAGAGTGAATGCCATAACTCTCTATCATGTCATGTGTGTCTTAATAGTCCCTGAAGATCTAATCTAAGAATAATGTCATGAAAATAATGGTTGCCCCTAGGTTTATCAAGGTATTCTAAATGAGGTTCGTGTTGATATAGATATCTACTATAGGGTTTCTTGGATCTAAGTACTTAGAGACAAATACTTTTCCTTGCATGGTATCTACTAGTTGACCTATCATATTGACTATAGGAGAATCCTTCTTATTTCTTCCAAGCTTCTTAATGCATTCCTCTTTGATGAATTTGTTGTAAATAGGGACATTCTTATTATCTTGGAGGAGAGGGATATTGACACATAAGTTTTTGAGTTCCCCTAGAAGGTCATTTTCTAAGAAGGTGTAAGCCTTTTAGAGTCTAGTCTTTCATGATAAGGTAGAATTAGTTTAGTAATAGGTTGTTATTGTGGAGTAGATTTGTCTTTCTTAGAGCTTCTATCTTTTATATGTTTTGTAATGAGTGGAGGGGATTTTATTACCTTCCCTAATCTTATATTGATCTCTCGAAGATCCATAGTTTAGGTTTGGATAGTCATCTCATTATTGTACACCTATTGGACCTGGAAAGCAAGTACATTTGTTAGTTGCATAGTGCTCTTCACAAATTGCAGAAATTTCTACAACGTTAAGTGGGAATTCATTTCCAATATGTTTATTTGTGCATTTAGGACAAAAAAATAGCTAGAGCTCTTTTTTATTCTTCTTACTTCCTCTTTTATCCACAATGTATCCATATGCAAGGCCAATGAGTGTAAAAGATTATTTTTCATATCCTCTAACAAGCTTCCTAATTTATTGTTAGTAAAATTTGCAAAGTTAGATGATTGTGGTACAACACTTTTGTCATTCCTACGTTTCTTCCTTGTAGATTTGGAGTAGTTTTTAAATACTTGCTTGATGTCTTCATAATCCAACTAGAAGATGTCCCCATTTGTAAGGAGATTCAATATCTCCATGAGTTCCTCTCTTACCCCTCTAAGAAAGACGAGCTTAAGGGAGTTAAAATCTAGTGTGCAACTATGAGTTCCTTTATAATTGAGTTGGAATATTTCCTCATAGTCTTCCAGGGATTCATTCTCTCCTTGGATCATTCTGAATATTCCATCTCTTGTATCCCCAACCTTGCAGTAGTCCCTATACTTTTCAAGGGAGGTTTGCTTCATTTACTCCCAAATTTCAATGTTATTTCCTTCTAAACTCATAAACCATCTCAAGGTTGATTCCTTCAATGTAGAGGGAAAACGTTTGAGATTCTAATCATCAGATGCATAATCATAAGTCATGTAAACAACTTCAAACTCAAAAAGGAAAGTGTTACGGTCTTATAAAATAAGACCATGAAAGTGAGAAAGAGTATAAGGATTGATATTATTGATTATTGTTTATCCATTTTTTCCCCTAAAGGGGAACTCAAATATTTCATATTTTTTATCTCCATATTCATCCATGGTATGGTGAGATGGGGATTCTTCTCCTTCTTTTGAGATTTTGCAAAAAATCCTACTCCCCCTTGGAATAACTCTCCAAATTATTCAATTATTTGTTGGATGTCTATCTCAAAAACTTCTTCTTGTTGTTCTTGTCCAATTGTACCTATTTCAACAATGTGATTTCTTGATAAAAAAAACTACCAAATCCATATCTAGGTCAATGCATGCAATTTAATGAGATTTTCTTTCTTTTTCTGATAAAAATGATGTGATGTATGTACTTCTTATCACCTCCATGGAAAAGGTGCCAAAAAGTGATGGGTCAAAGAATTGCAACAAGACTGTTGAACTCCTCAACTTAACTTTAAATTTCCAACCCTTGAACGTGCTACTTTGATGAGGTATTGTGGATTGTATGTGCAAACTACATTACTACAACTATCTACTAGAAATGAAACACACAATTCTAAGAATGCAGAAGCAATTAAAACAACAATAAGTATTCCCAAGCTCAACCTCTTTACTTATGTTTCCTTTCTCTCCATTGTTGGTGACTATATACTTTGTCTACCCCAAGTCAAGGGCACCAATAGAATGGGGTGATGAAAGTGTTTGCCACTTTGTTAGGGAGGAAGAAGATAACAGTCATAAGGGTACCCAATCAGCCAATGTTGTCAAGAAATTATCACCTCAAATTCATAGGATAAGCTGAGATACTAAGCATGGGAGAGAAGGTTGTAATATAAAGAACATAAAGAAAATATGCAGGACTTGAATAGATAGAAATAACATGCTACGAAGTAAATGTACTTTGTTGGAAAAATAGAAACTAGATTTTTGTAAAACATAGTTCATCTATTAATGAAATGATATAAATCAACTAACCCTCCTAAAATGATATTCTTGCAAACTGCTACAGGAAACTAAGAATGCTTGTAGAAAATTCTACATAATAGAAACAATAAAGAAACCAACTAAATATAGATGCAAAAATGAAATATAGAAATAAAGGAAGGTCCCTTGTATAGCCTTCAGTGGGCCCTACTCAAGGTCTCTATAGGGAACCTAAATAAAACACTAAGAGAAATAAATATAGAACACAAATTATGCATTAGGAGATTAATTCATAACAACAAATTGTACTTGACAAGCTCGAATATGCTAGCTCCAAATAGAGTTCTCAATGCTAAGAGTAATATGTCTTGTTAAATGCTAACTCCTAGCCATTATTTATAAAAAAAAGACTCACCACTTAGCCTTCAATCAATCCTTGATCTAAAGGATCTTGTCTTCAAGATCTCTAGAATTAGGGATGTTTGTTTCAAGGTTCAAATCCCCTCCTAATTCAAGCTTCCTCATTGAGAAAACAAGCTAAGATATTTCTTAATTGGATGTCTTGATATATTAAAGACTTGGCCATATTTGGAGGATGAAGAGGGAACATAATCCCCCTTTTTCCTTAGGTGTAGGTTGCTCAAGTATTCCCTTATAATTCAACTTTGTTGAGAAATTTATTAGCACACCTTTAGAAAATCATAAGTTTATCAAAATCACAATAAGAATAAGGCATATCATACAACTCAATCATTCAATCATCTCACAATAGTCAATGAAAAAAACCCAAGATATTTATATTAATGTATTCAAAACATGTCTTTTAGTTTACAGGAAAGGGTTGTATCATCCACAAAATGGGCCTTAAAGTTTCACAATTAGGAGGCTTATCAGCAGGTCCTACCTTCCATAGAGGAATTAACATCATAATTTAAAGCAGAGTTGGTAGAATATACAGTTTTGTAATAGAAGTATAGAACTACCAGATAGGAGCAACGTGAACTCTGGCAGATGGGGTTCAAAGGACAACTTCCAGGCAAGGCCAAATGGTACTCTAGGGAGAGGGTACTAGAGTAAATTTTTCCTCAACTCATTCACTAAAATATTTTGGAGACCAAAAACCTCCCTAAATGGGGAGGTATGATTTAGAATGGATCATTATATAATTTTTCATATATCTTGGTATTTTTTAGGTGGAAAAATTGGAAGAATTCGCTAGCAAGGCCCATTTTAGGGGTAGGTCCTAGTTTGGTGATTTGGGCTCTTGAACCTTCTAGAACCAATATGATACATCAAGTGGCACTTTTTGGGGTCAAAAATTTGTGAGCATGGATCTTATCCCCTCAATGTTATTCTACACATCGAAATATTTCCAATGGTGTGTAAAACACCTAAATTGTAGTTCATATGTAGAAGTTATGCCTCCCACAAGTTGACCTACCCTATTGACCACCATGTTACCAAGTGGATGTCATGTCAACCTCCATTACTCACACATGTGGGGATAGTCACATGTGAAATTTCAAGAAGATTATAGAGGGTTCAAAACCCTAACACTAATTAAGGGTTGATGCATGCAAAAATCCCAACCCTAGCCTTGGATGGCTATCAAGATATGTTAAATATCAGGCCACTAGGAAAGGAAGAGGTTCCATTATTTTAGTATTTTTATTGTTCTATTGTTGAGTACAGCATCTAGGATTGGTTTATCGAAGCATAGCAAATGAGGTAGCAGATTCGGTAACAATTATTCAGGTTAGATTTTCCGTGGAAACTCCATAGAGAGTGCCACTATCAAGATATGTTAAATATTGGGCCACTAGGAAAGGAAGAGAATTCATTATTTTAGTATTTTTATTGTTCCATTGTTGAGTAGAGAATCTAGGATTGGGTTATCAAAGCATAATAGAGGAGGTAGCAGATTCGATAACAGTTATTCAGCCTAGAGTGTCCAGGCATAGAGAGTGCCCCTTTCTTTGTACTTTCATTTCTTAACTAAGGAAAATATAGCAGAGATTATGCCTCACTTTCTAGATTCATTTTCTCTCGTATCAGGTTTCCTAGGTCACATCTTGTATTTATTTGTGTGGATGGTGTGTTCATTTTCTTTTTCTTTCATTTTGGTTTCGGTTATTTCCATGAATTTGAGAATTTAGCTAATAATATTAAAGGTAATAAATTGCATAATAAAATATTTCAATACACTGTAAGATCTATTGTGATGCACTATTCTAGTGAAATATCCATGGTAGTTTGTGGATCACAAGAGTTTCCCATAGTTAGAGTATTGTGGATGACTTCTCTCAATCACCCACTACCATGTCAATTGTTGAGTCACAATTTTACCATCTTTTTCCACCCTCTTTTCCTGATTTATAAACCATTTTCACTTACCCATAATCATGTATTAATCCTTTTTAATTCTCAAACGTTGGATTCAATGTCAAGGTGTTTTCCATTGCATTTACGTAGTATTTCATTTGAAAATATGATTAACATTAGGATAAGTGTGTATTTTTTATTTACTTGTGATTTATTTTTTAGTAATGGCTCATTTGTGGACAAGTTATTATAGGATATTTCTTCAAAGGCCCATGTGCGATGGAATAAGTTCCTTTGTTATAAATCCATAAACTACAATTGCTACATATCTTATGCTATGGTTTTACAAGCTACATGTTGAAAAGGGTTCAAGTTAATGGGTGCAGAGTGTTTGCTACAAATCCATGGATTGTAGATCCATGTGCTGCAAATTTAGTATGCCATAGGTGCAAGAATCAACCACCACCAACCACATATCCACTTGGGAAAGATAATAGAAGGTGCACTTTATTGTTTAAATTATTGGATGGAAGATTTATATAGACTCGCTTGTGCAAATCCACTTTTCTACATATTTATGCATCCCATAATTAATTTAGGCAACTACATCTCATGATGAACATGCTATGAATCCATGGAAGTGAAGAATTGCTACAGGTTGTTATGAATGGATCAATTACAATAGTAATATCTAAAAATATATCTCAACACTTTCCCATTGATTGGAAGTTGTCTCAAATCTTCCTCCATTTGTGGTTTTAATTGTTAGAGATAAAAGGGGGCATATTTCTAGTGCCCATGTGTGCATATCCATTTTGTTACAGATTCAAAGATCTCCATTATATATGTCATGAATATAGGAATTCAAACACCATTTATAATTTTTTGAACGTATTTTTGGCAAGTTATTATAACCCACACAACTTGTTAGAAATTTGACAGTAAATGGCATTCTAAAATTAGATGAGAATTAATATGAATTCTGGAAATCATTTGCTATATTTAGTCATGAACTCTATGAAGTTGGAAAATGGTTGTAACAACTAGAGATTCATTGATTCTCAAGTGGATCTATATTTAGACATTTGTTATTTATGTTTTAAGCAAGATAATGTATAAAAGAGAGTGTCATCTCTGTTCTGAGGGAGGATGCTTAGAGAAGACACTTTGAACTATCATGGCACAGCATACAAATTTAATGAGATCTTGTTTTAATGTGAATATAATTTTTCCAGTTCTCTATATAGTGTATGATTTGATTTGATTTATGATGTTCTAGTTTTAAATTAGTGCCCTATTCTAGGAGGAAGAATTCACTCCAAGGGAGCAGAGTGATGAGTACTTTAGATTATTTTTTCCAATTCCATTTTTACCCTCGTTTATTTAAATTCCACAACTTAATCAATTCCTTTTACTTCTAGCAATAAATTAATATTTACAAGAATCTGATTTATGCAAGTTTTTTTCAATTCAACCATGTTTGGTTCTACAAGTGTAAATTTCCAATTCATTAGGAGCATGATAAACAAACCCGTAATAAATGATGAACCTGGAGCATGCACATAAAGTGCACAAAATATTGAAAGCATTTGGACTCCAAGTTGACAATTTAATGTACAATACATATGGTTACTTTTGCTCGGAAACAACGAGGTAATTAAATAGACCGCCATTTTGGTGTCATTTTCGGGGAGATGCTAAAGGCACAGATAAGTACATTGTGCACTAGTTTTAGACAACATATGGTAAGGGGATGAGAAAAGAGGAGATGTCGACTATCATCTCTATGGATTCACATATGGAGTGTTATGCATTCATATAGATGCATGATTTAAGTTAGAAATACAAAATATTTTCATGGTGCAGCAAGAGCCACCCATAGTACTAACCTCCTTGTAAGAAAATGGGTAAGAAGGAAAAGAAATGGTGGCTGAGGATTCCACTAGAGGAGGAGCCAAAATGAATCCATTTCAATCAATTTCAAAGAGTTATGTTATGTATTATTGAATTTATGAAATTTGGAAGACTTCCCATATATTTGCACATCACAAATCTTGAATTCTAAGCTTGCACATAAAAAATGGCCTACAATGATTTGTTCATATCTCACGTTTGCAATCTAGGTAAATGAGATTTTTCGTATAGGAGAGAATAAAATTTGAATAGACACACCCACAAAACATATAAAATACCCATATCATAATTTAATATATATGTCATTTTTCTCGGATTTGTAGCAAGTTGCTACAAATCGCTTGTAGATGTTGTTTTGAAGTTGCATTTGCTACAAATATTTTGTATGTCATATCACATAATCTAGAAACTAGGTATTTGAATTTTTTTTGTATGACGGAGAAAAAAATTAGGAAATATCGACCCACAAAAAATTATCACATACCCAGATCACACTTTAGGAGAAATAGGATGTTTATCAGATTCCTACGGCATGTTACATTAATGAAATTACTAAAAACAGAGTTAGGATAGTTGTATTTTGAGGGGTTGAATGAAAACATTTTAAAAACTTGCTTCTATGGTATATGTTCCTTGGAATATAGCTTCCAAGACAACTTGAATCACTTCATTTTGATATCATATGAAAACTTTATGCCCAAATTAGTAACTGACTTTCCTAAAATATGCATTGCTAAAACTATTAAGAATAGGATCACATAGCAATAAAAACAAAACAAATAAAAATAAATGTGGAAATAAAACATAGAAGAGCACAATACAAGAGAGATATTGATATACATGGTTCACCCAATATGGGCTATGTCCACATAGAAACAACCAATCCTTCCTTTATTCCATACAAAAAAATGAAGGGATAACACGTACAACACATTTGTTGCAACCTCTTCTTCACTCTCTCATAGCCTCCTCTCTCAATCACAATACTCTCTCTCATTTTTTTTAACTTCACCATTACAATATAATATATATACGATCCCATGGCATCCAAAATCCCTAATACTTTGAATTGGATTAGATTTCAACTTGAATTCCCTAATTGAAATTAGAAAACCATGGGCCGAAAAATCGTGTGTCAAAACTGACCAAAAGGGATGCAAAAAACCGTCAATTTTTTTTTCTTGGGGGCTTAGCCCCCCCTATGACCCCCATGCTACACCCAACACAATGTAACAATGCATGGGTATAATTGTGTAACTAATATAACACATACCCAACATACCCCTATCAAGGACTGGGATCCAAACATGGTTGAAACAAGACCTATGAATCAGGAAGATAACCAGGCTCCACAACCAACAATCTCCCACTTGGAGATTGATCACAACAGCTCCACCACTACTGTACATGCTAGACTATGATCTAACTTTGGACCTAGAAAGTTTCTCATCTTCACCATCATGCTTGAAATCCAACTAAAATTAAACAAGAACTCAATTTCTCCCTAGTTATTGTCTTCATTAACATGTTTATAAGATTCTAGCTAGTGTGTATATTTTCCATCTTCAATTGTCCATATTCCAAGTCTGATCATATGAAATGGTACTTGAGTTGTATATGTTTATTCATAGAATGGAAGGTTTATTTCTTTCCAAGATGAATGGCACTCTAGTTGTCATTGTACAACCTATTACTCTCCTACTTCTTTCCTAATTCCTCCATAAAACTCTATAACCAAATCATTTATTTAATAACCTCTGTAGCAGTGACATACTTCGCTTCAATTGTTGAAGTGCAACAACCTTTTACAATTTTTAAATCCAACTCATTTTTGTTCCACCTACACTAAAAACATATCCCTTGATGCTCTTCCTGCTATCTATATCACCTTCCATAGATGAATGAGAACATCCTTGTAGAACAATGTTTGAACCTCAAAAACATAATGCTTGAGTAGTAGTACCTCTCAAATACCTGAGAATCCACTTTATTTCCTTCCAATGCTCTTTTCCTAGATTGTACATATACCTGCTCACAACTCCCACTACATGTGCAATATATGGCCTTGTGCACACCATTGCATACATCAAGCTTCCAACTACCAATGAGTATGGAACCTTGGACATGTAGTCTATATTCTCTCGTGACTTGGGACACATCTCCTTAGCCAGTTTGAAATGGCTAGCCAATAATGTACTAACTAGTTTTGCATCCTGCATTTTAAATCTTTTCAACACGTTCTCTATGTACTCACCCTGAGACAATGTTAATTTGCAATTTTTCTTGTTTCTTGCTATTCTCATGCCAAGGATTTGCTTTGCAGCACCCAAATCCTTTATCACAGATGAATTAGGTAATTTTCTTTTGAGCACATTGATATTCTACATGTTAGACCCTACAACAAGCATGTCATCTACATACAATAACAAGATAATATAGTTTCCATTATCTAGTCTCTTAAAATAAACAAAGTGGTCAGAATGACATCTAATATAACATTGTTATGTCATAAACTTTTCAAATTTCAAATACTACTTCCTTGGAGCTTGTTTTAGGCTATACAAGATATTCTTCAACCTGGATACTAATTTCTCCTTCCCTTTGACCTCATACCCATGTGGTTGCTACATATAAACCTCTTCCTCCAAATCCCCATGGAGAAAATATGTCTTTACATGTAATTGTTCAAGATGCAAATATTCTATTTCCACTAGACTTAAAATTGTTCTAATTGAAGTCATTTTAACAATAGGAGAAAATATTTCATCAAAATATATATCTTTCTTATGTGTAAACCTCTTTACAACAAGTCTAGCCTTGTGCCTCCTTTTGCCTCCATATTCTTCCTTCAACCTATATACCCATTTATTCTACAATGTTTTGTTACCTGTAGGAAATCGAACCAAGTCCCAAGTTTGGTTATGCGCCAAGGTTTTGATCTCCTCTTACATGCCCTGCTCCCACTTCTTTTTGGTTTCTACCTACATTGCTTCTTCATATCTTTTTGGTTCACTAGAATCTATCAACAATAAATAATACATTGAAGGAGAGTATCATTTAGGGGGTTTACTTAAACTGGTAGATATCCTACCAACACTTGCAAGAGTTTGAGGTACCTACTACTAAGATTGTTGTTGTTGAGCATTTTGATTTTTTGGCACCTTTGGAATTTCATTTTCTGTTATTTAATCAAGCATTGTGTATTATGTGTTTTCCTTTTCCTGTTTATTTTCTTACAACTAATCTTTGTACATGACCTTCTCATTGAATACCACATCTCTATTCCTAATGATTTTTTTTATTTTCATAAACCCATAAGCGATAACCAAAATCATTCATTTCATATCCAATAAAAATACACTTCTTGGATTTGCCTCAAGCTTTGTTCTATTTTCTCTATCAATACAGACAAATGCTTCACAACCAAAAGTCCTCGGAAATGAGTAGTTTACCTTTTTACATGTGCATGCCTCCTCTATAATGCCACCATCCAAGGAACTTGAAGTCCCTCTATTTATTAAGTAAATATCAGTATCCACAACCTCTGCCCAAAACTGTAAGGGCGATCATGCATGCAATCTCATGCTCCATGATTGTCTTGTTCATCCTTTCTTATACACCTTTTTCTTATGGTATTCTTGGAACCGTTTTCTCTCTATGAATCCCATGGTATGAAAAATAACTATCAAACTCATTTTTATAGTATTCACCTCCATTATTTGATCTGAGACACTTCAACTTATTTCCTATCTCATTCTCAACCAAAGCTTTCCATTCCTTAAAAGTATAAAAACATCAAAAAAATTTAATGTAATAAACCCAAGTTTTCATATTTGCATCATCAATAAAAGTAACATAATAATAAGAGCCACCAAAATATGATACCTAAGTTGGTCCCCATACATTTGTATGCACAATCTCTAATTTTTCACTCTTCTTTTTCTTCCCAACTTTGAGAAATCTAACTCTCTTTTGTTTTCCATAAACATAGTGCTCACATAAATCCAAATCAATCTACTTAAAATACGACAACAAATTCTTTGAGTGGAGAATCTGCATCCCCTTCTCACTCATGTACCCAAACCTATGATGCCATAATGTTGTATCTTCTCATGTGGAAACTAAAGCAATAGAAGAGTTAGCATTACCTATACACAGATACAACATACCTACCTTCTCTCATTTTGCTATTATCAATGATCCTTTAGTGACCTTCCACGAATTGTCTGTAAATGTAACTGTACATCCTTCACTTTCTAATTTCCCTACTAAAATTAAATTTCTTCTCAAATTAGGAACTTGCTTCACCTCTTTCAGCAACCATTGGTTTCCATTATGTAATATATGTATCTTACCCTTTCCAACAATTTTACATGGTTTATCATCACCCAAATAATCATGTCCAAAATCACCATGCACGTAGTCTTGAAAATATTTCCTATGGGGTGTGGCATGAAATGAAGCCCCTGAGTCTACCACCCAAGAATCAGTAATATTATCTAATGAAAGGATTAAAGCATGTTGAAACACATCACTTGCTACATTTTCTTCATGGTTGTTCTCTTGTTGTCAATCTCCTTGCTTTCCTTTTCGTGACCAATACTATTTCTTCAAGTGTCCTTTCTTCCCATAATTCCAACACTCCAACTTCCCTCTAGATTTGTATCTTCCCTTCTTAGACTTCCCATGATTCCCTAGGCTCTTTCCTCTCTCCCTTTGTCTTCTCTTTTTCTCCACAATCAAATCATTACCTGATGTTTCACCTGTGCTTTTCCATTGCTTTTCCTCATTAAGGATAAGACCAAAAACATCATCAAACTTTAAAGTGTTTGAACTAGAGACATAATTACTCACAGTCATGACCAAACCATTCCATATTTTTAGCAATGAAAAAAAAATTAAAAGATCCCTAACCTCATCATCAAAGTTTAATTCTACATAACTTAATTGACTCGTGACCATGTTAAACTCATTTAAATGATCAACAAAATACCGACCTTATGACATATTCATATTAAATAAACGCTTCATAAGAATTGCCTTATTGAAGGCTAAGGGTTTTTCATATAATTTAGTCAATTCCTTCATCATATCTTCCATTGTATTTTCTTTTGAAATGTTGAAAGACAATGATGTTTCCATGCATAGTTGTATTGTTCATAGTGTCTTTCTGTCAAGAATCTCCCATTATTTGTCCTTCATGGTTGTCAACTTCATTTCTATTCTACCCAATGGTAGGAAAAGATTCTTTTGATATAGATATTCCTCCATTTTCATCTTCCATGGCTAGTAGTTTTGGTTATTAAACTTCTTGAACCTAAACTTGCATTCTTCAACCATTGCTCCCACTTGAACCAAGAACCCTCCTTTCATATGATTTTATCAACCAAATAGACCTTCAAATATGATACAATTTGTTAGGAATATGATCTCAGAGTTATAAAAATAAAACAAATATAAATGATTGTGGAAATAAAACACAGAAGAGAACTATACAAGAGAGACATTGATATACGTGTCTCACTCGATATGGACTACATCCACGGAGAAAAAACTAATCATTCCTTTATTCCATCCATCAAAATGAAGGGATAACAACTACAACCTCCTTTTCACTCTCTCAGTCACAATACTCTCTCTCATTTTTTTTATATTCACTATTATGATACAATATATATAGGATCATGTGGAATCCAAAAGCCCTAATACATTGAACTAGATTATATTAAAACCTTAATTTCTTAAGTAGAATTAGAAAACCATGTGCCAAACCAACCCAAAGTAGACACAAACAATTGCCCCAATTTTTTTGGGGGGGATTTGCCACCCCCTCACTACACCCAACACGACGTAACAACACATGTGAATAATCATGAAAATAATATAACACATACCCAACAAACACCCTCCAATGAATGGGATCCGAATGCGGTTGAAACAATACCTCTGAATTAAGAAGATAATCAGGCTCCACAACTAAGAAAATGTTTTCCTCATGGATTGTTCATCAACATATTTCACATATCAATTATTCATGTTTTCAAAACCTGTCTCTATTAGAGATAACTGCATGAATCTAATTTCATATCTCATTGGATTCATGTCAATATGATATCAAACAAAAATATGTGTGCCCAAAATAGTGACTATTGGTCTAGGATGGAAATAAAAAACAATTATGTCATGCAAATTGTTTCTCACCATATTTGACATATGAGTTCAATATAATTTAAAAACCTTATTACAGTAGATATATCCCTATGAATACAATTTAAATATATTTGGAATCACTTCAAATGGACACCAAATGAAAAAATTATCATTAAAACATTAATGAGTAGTCTAGGCTAGCCACCACTCCTCAGTAGGTAAAAAATGAAAATTGTTTAATGTATCATTTTTAGAGCTATTTTATATGCATTATTTCCAACTTGTTTGATATTTATTGGAACAAGAAAGTCCATACACATCTCTTCTTCCATATCTCACATTTTATTGTAGACAAGTGCTATCATTTTGCAGGTCACAAAAAGATCAAGAAGGTCAATCCATGAAGGAGTGATTTTTGAAGACTTGTTTCTATGAAAATGGCATATCATCAAGATACCCAAACAAGAGAAATATCATGTGATGATGATTCCTTGAACAAACCATGTCTAAATTTCAAGTTCCTAAGAGCTTGTTATGGAAGAACTCAAGATACTCACCAAAAACACCAATATTTTTCATAAAATCGCAAATGGACTGAGTGCAAGACAAATGAAGAATTGGATTTCAATATCAAGTGAAGATAAGTGTTACAAAGGTCAAGGGGAAATGCTATAGAAGTCAAGAAATAATGCTATGGAAGCAAGAGGGTTAATGATACATCATCCTTATTCACCAGCAGTAACATTATTGAACAAATAACCCTTTAAGAAAACCTAGTATTCTCTACTGCTACAAAACTATGATCTGCCAATGAATTTTCTTCTCCCCATATTAAATATAATTTAAAAAAAAGTGCATGCTAAAGTCAAAGAAGTTTCTTTTTCTTATGTGGTTGACATTGAATACACAAAGTTTTCCTTGAGGATTCATAAGAATACTATTCATGTAACCACTGCTACCAAATCAAAACTTCAACCCACTTCTTTACTCCACAAAATCCTCCATAACTTTTTCCTCCACCCACTCCTACCCACACAATAAAGTAACTCAACCCACTTACAATGTTGAGATGTTGTTGATCTAAAAGATTTTTTTACGGTCTTAAGGTCAACTTCACAAGGATATGATTCCCCTTGTGTTTTTAGAGAGGTGGTACTCCTCTTTGGCTGAAATATTGGAAGATTCTTTGCATGGTTTTGCAATGAATGTAAAGGGTGAATGCTAAAGAGAAAACCCCGAGACATCTTCCAAGAAATATAATATATACAAATGTAAAACCCTTATATAGAGTTATACAAATATGCATCAGATCATTTGAAGAAAAGATAAGATAAAGTGTGGCAATGGAGATTTGTGTCTACAAGGTTTTGGAGTCTCCATTCAACTGGCATTCTTTCTTTCTTGTAAGATAAACTGAACCTGGAATCTACTATGACTTTGCAAGAAGAGTAGAAAAAAAAAGATGGACATGTCATCAGAGAACTTTAAAACTCATTAAAACTCAATAAAGAATATGATAGACACACTTTAAACATATCATGCTCAAAATATCAAGTCTTGAGAGGTCATTAAATTTATGCCCCAATATAGCTCTATGTAGAGGAATCAATAATAATATCCCACATGTGATAAATTTAACACTGTCAGAAAAATAAAGTTGTCTCAGCAGCCTCAAAAATCTCAATGAAAAATTGATAAATTGTAATTAAATTGCAATTGCCTTTTTACAAGGAGGGATTTTGTTCCTCTAGACATAAAATATTACAAGATGACTGCAGACTTTTCAAAAAGAATTGCTCATACCCAAATCTTCATGTTTATCTGACAATACATGAAATATTTGATGGAAAGAAACAATAAACAAGAAGATGTAGAGAGACAATCTTTAGTAGGCCAGTCCAACGAATATTGAAAATATAGAGCTTTTCTTCTTGCAGACTCTTCACCACTGTAGAAACTTCAGACTGCCCTCCTCTTGATAGTGCCTTCTCTTGTCCTTTTAAAATCAACTTTCAATGTTCTTGAAGTAGTTAGGGTTTGTCTTTCTATAAATTTACATGATTCCTTTTTGGAGTAAATATATTTTAATTAATCATTGATTTAAGCCTCATTAATGACTTATGTATTTGAAATTCGTGCCTCCAAGTAGAGCCCACTTATTCCTTTAATAAACTTTATTTTATTTTTTTTCAATTTGACTTCCTTTAATAAAATCAGACGGTGTTTTGATTTTATGTGAAAATGTTATCCATTTAAACCATGGTAAACATTCCAGATTCAATATTCATCCTCTCATATTTCCAATGAGTCCTCCTGGGTGCAATTTGGATTCCTAGATCTCAAGATATGAGCTCGTGAAGTTGAGTTGTCAAACATATTTATCAGCAAGGAATACAAATGTTGTTGATTGTTATTTCAATTTCTAAGAATAATATGGCCAATTACATCCCTTGAAACCTATTCCAACATCTTCCTCGTTGAAATATATTTCCAACGAGGTATAGTTTTCCCAAATCTGACTCCCGGATTTCAATTATAGCTTCCAGAAGTTCGCCTCTCAGCAGTCGTTCATTTAACTCACGGGTTAAGCTTAGCCTTTGATCTAATTTCTTTCACTCCATTAAAATTAGGACTTTTCCCTTTAAATGGATATCCCACATGCATTTTGGTTAAGATTTTTTAAGTGTTTATAATGAATATTTTACCATAGTACTCAAGTGGAACAAAGAAGACTATAGAGATTTTGGTGTAGCTCTCATGCCTTAGGAAAATTTCATGAATTAATAAAATTTTGATGACCCAGTCACCGTCCAGTCAGAACCTAGTCAGCGCCCATTTCATCGCCATGTGTCACCCATGGGTTGGTCCATGTCACTGCCACATGTCATTATGGTATTGGTCCACAAAAGGGGGGAAGAAACTTAGAATATGAAATAATGTTAAAAAAATAAATGTAGGGCTTGTGGAAATGAATTATGAAAATGACTAAGTGGTGGGTATTCTGGAAAATTAACTAAGTGGATAATGAAAATGAAAATAGGATAAGTATGGAAATGGGTTAAGTATGGAAATGGTTAAGTATGAAAATGGTTAAATGTGGAAATGGTTAAGTATGGAGGATAATGACAAGGGAGAGTAGATTGGAAAGAAGGAAAAATGGATAAGTATGGGACAAGGCCATTATGCGGATCACAAAAGTGAGAGGGTCATTATGTAGAACGTGGGACTGCGGACCTATGAACCTAGATATGTGTGGAGAAAGGGTGAGGAAATCTGCACCAAATAATGGAAATGCAGTGAGTGATCCCGCAAAGAAGATGAGACTAAGTGTGGTTCTAAGAATCTAATCGAAGTTCCAAGAAAATATTAGTTCCGATAAAAATTAATTGTGTTGCACATGGAAAAAGTACTCTTCGGGTGATCAAACAAACATTTGAATATCTTGATCATACAAACTCATAATTTGAATCCGGAAAATGTGTGACAAATATGAGACCGTGGGATACACAATGAGATGGTAATTTTTCAAAATTTCCTTCTTTTGATATTGATTTTTTTATTTTATTCCAGGAGTGGCAAATCTAGCTGATCAATTTTTTTATCAACAACTAACTAGCTATCCTATCTCCTTTCTAGTTTTAGATATTTTTGAATAAATATTTCCAAGAGTTTGTTGCTACCAATCCAATAGAAGTTTTTATGGTGCATGTCTACTACTGATCTTATTCCAGCACACTTCCTTTAGGCTTAGCATCTTGCAGTGTGCTACAAATTTTGCAATATGTTTCTATTTTTAGCAGCACTTCACAGATCCTTAGTATTATTTCCAGTAGATTTGTGTATCCTCGGAGAGAAGGGATCATGCCATGCCTCATTGTTGAACAAATCCCATTTGTTTCCATATAAGGTATAGGTTCAAGATCATCATCAAGAAAGAGGTCCAAAATAGCAAGAATTTTCACCCATAATGGGTGAGTCACTAATCGTACCTCACCCTCCTTTGTTGGGAAAGTGACTTAGTGACCTCTCCAAAGGTTCCAAATACAAGAAGGAAAATATTCATTGTTACTAGAGAAGTATTATAAATATCAAGTTCTGAGCAAAATATTGGTGCTACTGCACAAGAACCAACACTAATAAGCCCTATGGTTTCCACACAAAAACCAATTATAGAGGGATTATGTTGCTAAAGAAGTTGGCACAACTAGCAAGGGAGAATAAATAAGTGTTGACACACAAGAAAAAACACCTATAATCCTTGAGGTTAGTACATAAGGACCAGCCTCAGAAGGCCCTATTGTTTCTACACAAGAACCAACAGTAGAGAATTTTTTTTGAAGAAACTCCCCAGGAGAAAGAGACTATTGCCCCATAAGAACCTATAGTAGAAAAATCTAATGTAGAAGTAGTATCCCCTCAATGATTTAATGAAGACATCTTACAACAAGGTGTAAATATTATTAATAATCCTTTACACAAATTTTCTAGGGCATTTGCTACAAAAACTCTTGCCGTTGGATCTTGTGAAGAATCTACTACAGAACCTGTTAAGACAACAAAGCAAAAGAGACCTAGTTTTTTTGGATCCCCTACTTCTCAAGATGTCATATAATTACTATAGATACCGTGGACTTCTTAGGTAAGTGAAGGTATGCTTCTTCTTTCTAATTACTTGTCAAATTCATTGAATTCTATGGGTTTGTATTTGGAAAGTCACTTAATCCTTCTCTGGCTTTTACTTCTATTCTACTTCCTTACCATTTTTCATTTTAACGAGGACTGAAAAATTCTTCAATTGGCGGTGGAACATTGACCAATAATTTACCTATCATAACCACACCATCACCTCCCTTTTTCAATCCAAAACCTTTACAATTCCATTTGAACCATGACATCATTTTACTCTACTTCCACATTTAAAATCCATTCTAGAACACCCCCTTGAATATCCAAGAAAGAGAAGGACTATCTCTACCAATGTTGCAAAAGTTGTTGAGGAAACTAGATAATAAAAAAAAGACGGGTGTTGCCACACAAGAACTAGCTTCAGAAAGCATTGATGTTCCCACACAAGAACCAACATATGAAAGCATTGATGTTACTACACAAAAACAAACATCAATAAACCTTAGTGTTGCTACACAAGAACCAGTAATAGAAAACATCATTGTTGCCACACAAGAACTAGCAACAGGAAATGAAGCAGCAAAGCATGCCATGAAGATTGTTCAAGAAGATGGAACTACTACACCATAAGAACATGTAGCAGAACAAGTTTTTGTAGAAGCAATTATTTTTCAAGAGTACACTTAAGACATCCCTAAGCATATAGAAGATTTTGTTGATAGTCCTTCTTACAATTTCCAAGAGAATATTGTTGAAGACAAGGAGTAGGTTACAATTGTTCCAAAGGTAACCAGGACAACACCCACAAAAAAACTTAGCTTCGTTCTTTTTCAAAGAAAAGATGAATCAGGTTATGTGTTGTTGCTAAAGTAGTTATTACATGAAAAAACATTGTTACTACTCCACAAGAACTAGCAACAAAAGCAAAAGAAAACATAATTGTCGTTACAAGAAAAGGCACCACAACTACTCCACGAGAACTAAAAACAAAGAAAAAATAGCAGCTAAAACACATAGGGACAAGCCAAGGAAAGTACTAAAGAAGAGGAATATGCTACTCCACAAGAACCTGCAGCAGAAAAATTTGTTGTAGAAGCAATTCCTAGTAACACAAAGCATGTCATTTCCAAACTTATTATACATCAAGAATTAAAGTCTAGATACATGTATGAGTTTTCGTCAATTGTTCATCATTATTTGAAGGTATGAGACTTGATTCATTCCAATGGTTCATCGATGCATATATTTGTTTATATATTCAAGTTGTTTTGAGTTACAAAACACTCCATGATGATGGTATACAATTTAATATTCACAAAACATTCAATTACTAGCCTTTTCATTGGCAACTCCAACAACACGGGTTACAAATGCCTGGTTGATGACTTGTTCATATCACAAGATCTGTGAACTAGATATTCAATATTTTCGGTAGAAGGAAGCGTTAAATTGTCACATATACACCCACAAAAAAAATTCAACTACCTAGATCATCATTTGAGAGAAATCGATTGTTTATCATACTTGTAGAAGTTATTGCAAATCACCAATAAAATTTGTTGTGGATCCATCAAGTTGATACATATTCATTGTAGGTAATGTTTTGAAGTTGTAACTGCCACATATAATTCTTGAACATAAACATTACCTCCAAAAAATGCTCAATATGTCCATGGATGAGATATCATTATATGGATCAATTATTTTTGCTATAATGGATTTTTCATTCATGCTTGGCTAGCATGATGATGATATGTGTCTCAAGATGACTCATCGATGTGAAATGCAGACTTTTAAAAATAGGTCAGCCATTATTTGAAGTGATTTCAAGATTCTTTTGGGAAAAAGATTGATATGTTTCATCAACACAATGTTCTATTGGACAATTAAGGTAAATGAAAAATATTAACAATAGACTCAATTATTATGCATTGGAAAAATAGAAGCATCATTCATTATGATTCTTTATAGCATGGTTCATCTGACTTTGGAGGATAGATATAGGGGTACAGTGTTGCAGGAGAACATGCAACATATTCAGTTGGGGGGATATGATGAGTCACAATTTTACCATATTTTTCCACCCTCTTTTCCTTATTTATAAACCCTTTCCTCTTACCCATAACCTTGTATTAATCATTTTTAATGCTCAAATGTTGGATTTAGTCTTAAGGTATTTTCCATTGAATTTCCTTAGTATTTCATTTGAAAATATTATCGACATTAGGAGAAGTGTTTGTTTTGTATTTACTTTTGAACAATGGTTCATTTATGGCCAAGTTGTTATAGGATATTGATTCAAAGGCCCATCTACTACAAAACAAGTTCATATATTATGTATCCATAAACTACAATTTCTACATATCTATGCTACATGTTTTCAAGGAACAAGTTGAAGAGGGTTTGATTTAATGGGTGCAAATTGTTTGCTACAAATCCACATGTCGTAGATCCATGTGTTGCAGATTTAGCATGCCACATATGCAGGAATCAACCACCACCAACCATGTAGCCACTTAGGGAGGATAATAAAATATGCATTTTATGGTTTTAATTATTGGAGGAAGGATTTCAATAGACCCGTTTGTGCAAATCTTTTTTCTACATATTTATGTGTCCCAAAATTAATTTAGGCAACTACAATTCATTTGATGAACATGTTATGAATCCATGGAAGTAAAGCATTGCTATATCTTGCTACAAATGGAGCAATTATAGTAGTATTATCTAAAGATATATCTTAGAACTTTCCCATTGATTGGAAATGGTCTCAAATCTTCCTCAATTTTGGTTTTAATTGTTATAGATAAAAGGGGGCAGATTGCTAGTTCCCACATGTGCATATCCATTTTGTTATAGATTCAAAGATCTCCATTTTATATGCCACGAATCTAAAAAGATAAACACCATTAACAAATATTTAAAAAATATTTTAAGCAATTTGTTATAACCCACACAACTTGTTACAAATTCGATAGTTAATGACATTCTAAAATTCGATGGGAATTAGCAAGAATTTTGGAAATCATTTGTTATATTTAGTTGTGAACTCCATGAAGTTGGAAAATGGTTGTAACCACTAGAGGTTAATTGATTATAAAGTGGATATATATTTAGACATTTGTTATTTATTTTTTAAGCAAGCTCATGTATAAAAGAGAGTGTCATCTTTGTTTCGAGGGAGGACGCTTAGAGCAAACAATCTGAACTACCATGGCATAGAATACAAATTTCATGAGATCTTATTTTAATGTGAATAACAGTTTTACAGTTCTTTGCATAGTGTATGCTTTTATTTTATTTATGTTGTTGTATTTTAAACTCAATGCCATGTTTTGGGAGGTATAATTTACTCCAAGGGAAAAAAGTGATGAGTACTTTATATTGTTTTTTCCAATTCCATTTTTACCCATGTTTATTCAAATTCCACATCTTAAGAATTCCTTTTACTATCTGCAATAGATTAGTCTTACAAGAATTTGATTTATTCAAGTGTGTTTCAATTCAAGCAAGTTTTATTCTGCAAGTGTGAATTCCCAATCCATTAGGAGCATGATAAACAAACCATAGGTAAATGAGGAACCTCAAGCATGCACATACATTGCACAACATCTCACAAGCATTTGGACATCAGGTTGACAATTTAATGCACAATCCATTTGGTTACTCTTGCTCTAAAATAGTGAGGTAATTAAATATACCATCATCAACCCTCAAGATTATTCAAACATGTCCTTCCCATAGAAATTCCTTCCTATCATCCTTAGGATCCATCGACAGATTCACACTTGGTGGCCTTTGACTTAGACAATATATATCCCTAGTCAATTGTGTTTTATACTCTCATTACAATAAAAAAATCACATCGTTCACCATTGCATCATTGACAAAGGTACGTTTATGTTTAGTACAGTGTGGAATAATTTAGGATCTCCTGATCTAGTTCGATCAATAATCACCCTCTGTCTATCTTGTAGTCATCCTTCCCAACATGAAGGACTTTGCCAAAATATTCCTATTGAGTTGGTAGGTAAGACAATATTGATTGACATAGAAGTTGTAGATGCCCCACTCAATGTTAAGCCCTAATATTGACTCATTACCCCTTAATTGGGGCATATTAGATTAGTAATGCTATTTTATTTATGTCAGCTCTAGGCCATTAGTTGTAATTTAGATTAGTAATGTTATTTTAATTATGTCGGCTTTAGGCCATTATTTGTAATTATACCTCCTAGTCTCCTATATATACCAAGGAGACATTTTCATTTTGAATCATCTTGTACTTGAACATTTAAGTGGGGTAAAAGGAGGTTGCCCCCTCGAAGAGGCTTATTATCTGAGATTATCTCTTTTTCAAGGCGTTGATTACTTTTCCTGAGTTTTTTCTATGCTATATTGATGTTTGGTTCTTAACATATGGTATCAGAGATCAAGGTCTTGGGGTTTCGCTGCTACATCTGAGACACCGTGGAATTTTCGCTATAACTTTTTTTATACAACGTTTCAGAAGGAACGGCTTGGAGGGTATTTAAAAGACAGATCAAGGGTATCTGACTAGTCCTATTGGCTAGTCTCAAGAAGGTGTTCCAGGTAAAATAATCATAACTTCTTCCTAGATTATCCAAATTGGGTGGGACTGGTTGTATTGGATCATGGACAGTCTGTAGTATTTTGGGTGCGAGTTTCAGATTTTTATATCAATTATTTTGTGCGGGGCACACTATACAAGTGA
>ML785338.1:202476-215635 GCA_009831015.1 Picea engelmannii
ACTTTCGATTAATGTGTCTATCTTAGTGTGTCGCATGATTACCCTTATATGAAACAAGTTGCTTCTACAATCAATGTCTTTACCAATTTTACCTATCATACCAACCAATTAGATCTTTGATTCATCACTTGAATCTGATCCCAAGTCTGTGGGTCTTGTTGTCGCTGCCACTGTTTGCATTCCCTCCTTTTCCTTGAACCACTTTGGCCTCTTCTCGAGATGCAACTGCCAACATCTGTCATCATCATGTCCCTCTTTCTTGCAATGCTTGCAAGAGGGCTTCTCTTCCTTTCTCGCCATTTCATTTGAATTCTTGCCATGCCATTTCCTCTTGTCCTCTTTCCTTGAAGACGATGATTCCCCTGACACACCTTCTTTTCCTGCTTCAATATACGTAGCTTAAATAGAAACCTCGTCAAGGTTAGTGGGTCCAAACATGAATACAGTGTTTCTAATATGTGCAGGTAAACCTCCTATATACTTCATAAGAGTTTCTTATGTTTGTAAAGGGATATCTAACATCAATGCCATTTTTCAAAATCCATCTGTATACTCTTGCACTGTTTTTTTTTCTTCTTAGTTTTAAAGATTGCCATTCAATTAATGTTTTTTCTTTATAACCCAAAGGATAAAATTGTTTTCTAAGTGCAGCAATGAAACTTTGCCATGATGGAAATACGTTACCCACTTGTTGGGTTCCGTTTTGCAACTTTCTTTGCCACCAAATGAGAGTTGTACCTGCAAGTCTCAAAGATGCCAACTTGATTTGTGTGGCCTCATCCTTGATCTATTGCACACTGCAGTAAACCTCCATCTGCCTGATCCAATTGTCAAGTTTCTCTGCATTTACTTCACCATCATATATGGGTAACTCAAATTTAACATCAAGTTTTAACAATGGCATTTCATTCTTATGCTTATAAACATGTTTCTTTGCATTAGATTTAGGACTTGAACTTGAAGAAGAAGGAGAAGAAGGAGGTGATGATGGAGGTGAAGGAGGAATCTGAGGATGATCCTCTTCCTCTTCACTTTTTCCCTTTGAATATTCACCCAAAACTGGTCTCTTTCGTTCCAAGTAATCCTTGTACAAAACTTTCACCATCTCCGACATAGTAAGGAAAGTTTTCCGGAACTCTTTCTCATCCTGAGAAAGCCCTTCTTCCGATGCCATCTTCTCGCTGTGAGAAGCTCTCTTTCTCAATCCAATTAATGGATTCTCTGCAACAAGCTCGCCTTCACCACACTGTATTTTTTCCCTGGTTAACATGCAAAACTCAAATCTAAATGTCAACTAGCTCTGATACCATTTGATCCGGAAAAGATCTTTTAATGACTGTGGTTGAGTTATTAATTGCATGTGTTAATTAACCATTTATGAAGCTGAATGAAAGAGGATGAAGATGAGAGAATATATCACAGCCATAATACATAATACAAATCTGAACTGAATCAATAAGAACAACAAAACATAACAAGAGAAGTGATAACAGAGTTCGGCACAAAATTGCCTACGTCTCCGGGCCTTTGTCTCAATGGGGGAGGCTTCTTTATTTCTCTTCAAAGATAAAAATTACATCGCAGCAGTGCCATTAGGCTACAAGACTGATCTGTTCATGTTCTTCCAGATCTCTAGAACCCAACAGAAGAAACGGCACGCAAAACGGATGACCGGAGCTCCCAGAAATGGCCCACAAGTGTCTGCTCCTCAACAGCTTCCCTGCATAAAATTGGCTTTGGCTTGGCTTCCCTTCATCATAAATCTGATCTGACTATCCTCCATGGCCTCAAACAGGCCTGGTTTTTATAGATCTGAAGTTGGTTATCATTCCCTAACTTCCTCCCAAAATCTGGGCTCAAAAAGAGTCCAAAATCTCCCAAAAATGACCAAAATCCATTAAATCTGCTAATAAAATCACTGAAAAAATCATTTTCCAATGTAAAAACACATTTTTTTGGCAAATATCAGGCTAAGCCCCCTAATATGGGTGCTAGCTCCTGGATCTGGGTGCATGTGCATGTGATTTGGGCCTTAAAAAGAGCGCACTAAGTGGGCTAATCTCCTTTTGGAGTGCGCCCCCCTGGTCTCATGGGATTTTCCCAAGATCCTTGGGCTGAGCTTATCCTTTGGGCGCGCCCATGAGGAGAGCACCCTCCTTTTGCTAGATTGTGGTCATGTGTAAGAGTTAAAGCATGGCTGGGGCTTAGCCCCAGCCCCCCTTTTTTCCCCTTTTCACTTTATTGCACTTTATTTAAAATAAAGTGAGCCTGGTATTACAAGTACCACCAAGGGTGCATTGGTAAGGGAGTTTGGCTAAGTCTTGGGCTGACCCAAGAGGTCATGGGATCAAATCCCATGAGCTCCATAACATTTTTGCCACCAACCATTAACCAATACCATGGTGCCACGTGGCACCCAACCATTTTCCAAACAAATGCCACTTGTCAGTTGTTGGTTGGATCCCTATCATTGACCACCATCAACCAATACCATGGTGCCACATAGCAGCCCATGACTAGGCCACGTGGCACCCAACCATTTGCCAAACAAATGCCACTTGTCAGTTGTTGGTTGGATCCCTATCACTGACCAGTCACCTTCTGCTGGAATTCCACTTGTCGCCACTTGTCTCTGCCATGTCAGCACTGTTGATGTCATCATTTGACTGGACCTGTTGACTTTTTTCTCTGTTTGGGAAAACGGTCAGAATATGATAACTCTCGCATACAACGTCTGTTTGAGAAAGTAAATATATGGACGGAATCGAGAGAACGAGACGGACGCAATGGCATTGGGTTCGTTGAATTCTGAGCACTTTAATTTTTGAGCCTTTTTTAGCCCTGTCAGGCTCCTGGATCCGATTCTGGATCATTCATCGACTAGGTTATTGATGCTTCTGCCGGCCATGAGGTATTTCCTTCATGGATGAGTTCTCTAGGTACAATAAAATCTAGATTCATTAACGAGATCAGTGCAAGACTACCTTCACTACTCATTGGGTTACTTTCACATATTATGTTATTCTCTTTGGAGTAAAGGATACTAGAGCCACTTTTAAGAACACCATTTCCTATGTGTTCCACTACTTGGTTCACATCATCTTGGCTTACCTTGATGATCTCATATCTAGATCAAAGAAATGTCTCAACACTCACAAGACTTCCACACTTTTTAATTACAATGTTGAAAATATAATATTCACTTCAATTCCCTCAAGTGTGTCTTATGTGTCATAGCTTAACACATTTTAGGATTCATTGTCTCAAAGTAAGGGATTAATTTTGATTCGTTGAAATTATAAGCCATCCTTGAACTATTCCCACCATGGACTCTACCTAAACTACAGAACCTCCTAGGAAAAGCTAATTTTCTATGCTAGTTTGTTCGTGATAATGCCACATGTGCACATGAGTTTTTGTACTTATTATGCCAATAAATACCCTTTACATGTGATTACCAAGCCCAATACTCCTTTGATGCATTCAAACATGTTCTCACTTATGCACCATTAATCAACTCCCTAACTTTAATAAGGATTTCGTCCTTTATGTCTTTGCTTCACCCTTCACAATGGTCAAAGTGTTAGTTCCCCAAGGGGAGGATGACTATGAGCATGTAATTTATTACATAAGAATGAACATTTTTAGACCACCCCTAGCCTACAACCTTGATGAGAATTTTGCCTTGGACATGGATATTTTTTGCAAAAACTTCACCATTACATTCTACTATGTAAAATTAAGGTCATAGCTAATTCAAATCCCATGTAGTACATCTTGGGTTGAAGACTTATCAATAGTAAGCTCACTAAGTGGATCATTATTTTCCAAAATTTTTATTTGAAATTTACTACCCCCAAGAGTGAAAAGGCCTTGTCCCTTGTGGATTTCATAATTGATATACCAACCAACTCAATAGATCCCCCTATTAATGACAATCATCTTGATGAACACTATTTTTCCATTTTGTTGGAGGATCCTTCATACGACAATATCTCGGTTTATTTATGCATAAAAACTTTGGTTTTCATATTTCATGTGATGCCTAACAATGTATACATCACCAAGATCCTCAATACCTCCTCATTGGAGATGTCCTTTACAAGTGAGGAGTTGACACCATCCTACATCATTGACTCACTCATGAAGAGGTAGAATGGGTCCTCAATGATATTCATAATCGTACTTGCAGTGTGCATCTCTTTAATATGGCCACTACTCAAAATATCATTTGGGTAGGCTACTTTTCTCCCTAGCTCTTTCATGACTGCACCCATGCACTTAAGCAGTGAGGTAGTTGCCAAAAAGTTTCTTCCAATGTATGAGGTCCACTAGCTCCACTTCACCTCATTATCATTGCTAGTCCCTTTTGAATATGGAGGATTGACTTTACATAGTGTCTCCCTCCGTCTAGTGGTGGTCATAAGTACATTGTTATGGTTTTTTATTATTTCACAAAGTGGGTCCAAGTTATGCCAACTTTCAATGATAGTGCAACCATTATGGCTCACTTCTTTTTCAACCATGTTATCACTCACTTTAGTATCCCTATATATTCAATCTCTCATCATGGAACACATTTCAAGAATGAATTCTTCTGAGTTTTGTATTTGCATTTTTTTTTTGCATAAGTTTTCATCTCCCTATTATTTCCAGGATAATGACCAAGTGGAGACTATTAATAAGGTCCTACAAACTATGCTACAACAAATGATCAACAAGCATAAATCTAATTGGCATCACATGCTTTTCTTGACCTTGTGGGCCTATTGAACATATATCAAAAATTCCATGGGGTTTACACACTTTCATCTTGTTTATGGCGTAGAGGTAGCTTTACCCATCAAATGTGAGATCCCCTCTCTCCATTTGTCCATTGAGCTCCTTCCTAACATTATTTCCTTACAACAAAAATTAGTAACATTGGAACAAGTCGATGAAGATTATCATGTCATCTTAAAAAACAATGAGGCTATGGAAAAACATTTCAAATCTTGTTCTAACCACTAGGTACATCCTTTCTTCTTTCACAAAGGTGATATGTGCTTTGCCTATGATCAAACCAAATAAATTTTAAGCCCTAGAAAGTTTGAATCCTTATGGAAATGTCCATACATCATCAAACATTTTTTAGGAAAGGGGGTGTATATTCTTGTAGGTCCCAATGGTGAATTCCTCAAAGAACCCCTCAATGGGGTGTACTTGAAGAAGTTTTATCCTGAACCTTGCAATCACCATCTACTCTCAACCTGTATATACATTCACTTTGTTTCTTTATTTTTTGTTTTTCACTTTTTAGGCCTCGTTACCTATATTTGATTTGAAACCTTATGTTTTTCTTTCTTATCTTGTATATATGGTTCCATACCCTACCCTTTAGATCGACTTTACATATGGCACAAGTTACTACACAAAAAATATTGTCTTGATAGCATGGACCATTTACTTTCCCTAGCATACACTACTCCATTTCAGTGGTGTTTTCTTAGGCCTTACCACCAATAACCAAGCTAGATATGATGTTGTGATTGATTTTCTTGTTGATGTCATCTAATATTGTATCTATCACCTTCATGTTCATCTTGATTCTCAATGACTCATCATGTAGTTTAACAACTTCTACAACATTCATGATCCTTTCCTTTTCAAAACAAATCTATGGGTTCAATGTTTGTCTCAACAATTTGATATTTTGCATTCATTCATGTTCCCAATTGACACGATATTCTTGTAGATCACATTGCAAATAAAATTTCGGATCGGTATTCATCACATTAATGAGGTAGAAAGAAAATATTGCATGCATATATATTATCACATGATAATAATAATAAAAGCATGTAAATAAAAGAAAACACATTGCATTTCATCATCATACGGTGCACACAATTCATCAAATTAAAGCTATATATATATATATATATATATCATCATCATCATCATCATCATCATCAAAAAAGAATAAGTGTCTACAAATATGTCTGTCTCTGAAATGGGTACATATACAATACATTGGGGGCATCTCATCCGGCTACATCGTCCTCCTACTCCTAAGGTGGAAAAAACCTAGATTAAGGCTTCTAAATCCCCTGAAGGGGGTGCTTCACCAAACCTACCTCTCACTAGATCCCTCACTATATGTATACCATCATTGATCATCTCATTATTGGGTGGCACTTTGACACAATATTGATTCAATCATTTTCATCCTCATCCTTGATATCCTACCAACCTCGCTTGATCACCCCACACAATAATTGATCCAAATGTTAATGCAAATTAGTTAGCATCCTCTCAGCTTAAATCCAACATCAAACCAAGCCCAATTTGAAGGTGAAAACTTATGCTCATGGTGGCCTCATAGCTACCCTTGTTGTTTATGATGCCACTCATGTCAATGCTCCTATTATTAGTGTCACCTACCTATGCTTTTTCTAGCCTCATAAATTCCACATCTACACAAGTAAATGATGTGTAATCAATATCATGTGTATCTCATAAGAAAAATAATATATATATATATATATATATCATCTATGCTAGTATAAACATGAAAAAACACAAAAACAAGTACTCACTGATAGGTCCCCAACCTTAGTCGAGGAGCCTCGACCAATTAGGGTACACTATGAAATTGATACCCACATATGGAAACTCCTATATAACTATTGTTTATTGCTTCTAGTAAGAAAAGAAATATGTGGTGAACACCTAACCATGTCACCATCTAATTGAGCCATCGATTGTCCTAGCATTTCATTTGTGATTATCACACTAGTCCTACCCTAACTATGTAGTGCAATATAATCAATGGAATTGACTCAAAAAAGAATGAGAAGATGATTCAAACACAAACTCTTCCCCGCCCTAGTCAAGGCAATGTGTCAACTCAGTCCTCACCACGTTGAGTAACATTTGGGCCCATGAATTTAGGGTACCCCACAATACCTTGTCAAACTGTCTCATCCGATTGCCCAAAATCCTTTGAGGGTAGTGAGAGCCCAATATGCTCCATCATTGTTTCCATCATCCACATCCCTAGAGCTAATATATTGACGATATGAATCACCCTAGCTATATTAGCTATATCAAGCTTGCAATAATCTGCAATCAACTACCCTATTATCATAGTCCCCCTGATTAGGGATGGTAATCTCCTTACAAACGGGGAGCCCAATCAAAAAATACATATCCTAGAGCTTCAACTCCATTTTTTGTCCTCTCACATCAAACCACTAGTTGTCAAGAATCCACATCCTGATAATCCATGTAAGTAGTCCCTCATCAGAGCACAACAATGAGAACTAAAGAAACTTCAATATCCTATATCTAGCAAGCTAATGTTGCAATCACTCACCCATCACCTTTGCATGAAGGTCATCAAACTCCCACTTTCACCACCAAAATCACATCTCTAGCTACCTATAAAAAACACAAGAAAATAATTTTTCATCAATACATAAATAAAGCCTCCACTTGCACATTGTTCCATGCTACCTTACCTTATGTAGTGTCACATGTCATGTAAATATCAAATAGCATGTTTGCGTGAAATTTTCACATAGACAACGATCTTTTCTAATGCACGGTCTAGAAATTATTCATAGAACACTTATGCATATCACATGACTACCCATACAATAGTCACTCAAATATATCATGCACTTTATGGTCTCATTACTCGTGCATACATGAAACTATCAAAGGAGTAGTCACACCCTTCACACAACTACTCCTTTTAAGTGTGCATGACATGGAAGAAACTCTAATGGGATTTTATATAGGTCCATTGGGCCCTAATCTAGGAAATGAAACAATTAAAAATGAAGTAGGAGAGGATCCCAGTAATTTGGTGGTCACATATTTCGATTATGACGGTTCAATTATCTACAATGAGCTCTGGAACATTTTTCTCAATGGTATCCATACAAACTCTAGAAAACACAAATGATTCTCAAAATTTGTGCCGCAACCTATTTATAGGCTTGACTCAAATTTTATTTTGGCCTATATGGGATCCCATGAGCTCCAATTTTTGTGCCATTGGATTTGTTTTCTTGGGAACTTCCACTTTGTGTAGTTTGTTTCTTGTGCCTAGGTACTTCATTAAGGTACTCCGTTAAGATCCCTTTTCACACAATATTCTTTTGGCTCATACAAGAGCTCATGAATCTCATTTTTTTCACAATTTGTATCGATGAATTTGTTTTAACAAGTACTTCCATTCTATGGTATTTGTTTTATGTGTGTGAGTAGGAACCATATTTTCCTACCATTCCAACCAAGTCTATTGTCACCCCTTCTAGTATACTTATTTAAATCGACATATAGATATAATATCCCCTCTGCTTATGTTGTATTTTCCTTTTTTTCCACCCTATGAATATGCCTTTAGGTTCCTCCACCCATCCATGTTGCATTTAGAACTTACCTATCAATTGAACTCCACCTTCATGGTTTTCCTTGATTTATCATGCATTTCATGTTGGCACCCATGCCACATTTTCCCTATTAAGATCAAGAGTTTTTGTAGTCCACATCCCAAAGAAAAGACTCACATTTTTCTCACTTCAATCTGTTTCCCTTGGACTCTTGAGTATTTTCTATAAGTTTAGTTTATTGTGTTGTGCTTCATTGTATACCATTAACCCCTTGCCTTATTCATGACCACAAGACCATTTTCATTTTATCCCTCCACTCATGATTCTCTTAAGGAGATTGTTAATCCCTAGAAAGATCCTTAGGTTATGTATAAGACCCTTTATTAATATCTAGATATTGAATTATTACATTTATAGTGTTATATTTGCATGTCAGCTAGAACCCTTCATTGCACCCTTTAATTATAATTGTGCCCTTTGTCTCCTATATATATGGCAAGAAGACCTAGTCTTAGGATCATCTTATCTCATCTCATATTGTATTTTGAATTCGATATACTATAAAACAAGGTTTCCCCCTCAAAGTGGATTGTATTCATTTAATTTTTATCATGTCTAAGGCATTGGATCATACCAATTGGCATCAGATTTTACAATCATAGGGTTCTTCAACCGAGTCATCTTGGCATTTTTTCTTTTTTTTGGGGGGGGCTGCTTCGGACAACAAAATTTGGAGGTTACTTAGAAGACATATCAAGGTACCTATGGTAAAAAATTTAAGTTCTACATTGTTATACTTTTGGATATATAGCCTGTGGAAGATAAGGTTTTTGACTCATCCTGAATTCAGTTTTAAACGAGCCATCTTGGGATTTTCGATATAACTTATTTTCTGGTAGGTTTCAGATAGTGAATTTTTTTGGAGACCGAGGAAACATCTCCTAGTACTAGTGATCCAAATTTAATATTATTCTTTTCGACACTTTTAGATATATAGTCCATTTAATACAAGGATTGTGACTAATCCAGAAATCAATTTTAAAAGAGTCAGCTTGACATTTTTGTTGTAACTTTTTTTCTGTGAAGTTTCTGATTCTTAAATTTTCAGAAACTTAAGGAGACATAGAGAATTACATGTGAAAAAAAATTTCAGGTTTTCAATCATTATAATTTGTGATATATGTCTCATGGAAGTTAGGGTTGTTTACTAATCCTGAAATTAGTCTTAAACAAGACAATTTGGTATTTTTTCTATAATTTTTTATTAGTGAAGGTTCATACTATGAAATTTTTAGGAGTTTAATAAGTCATATCAGAGTATTACATTCCAAAATTTCACACTTATACGGGTTCAAAGTTCATATATATATCAATACAAAGGTCATACTCCAAATTAAGGGTTTGAAAGGTATGCAACTTACAATTGGCATAAATTTTCATTGGAAGCTCTATTTTTGGTGATTCAATATTTGTGATAAAGAGGAAAAATAGAAGAAATATTATTTTTTCATATGGAAAATTAATCTACAAGAAATAATGTCCGTACTCATAAAAAAATAAATAATGACTTCCAAAGAAAATGAAGACTTTGAAAACAAGCTAACCCAATTAAAGAACCAAGTTGATGAAATGAGTGATAGTATGTTGAATCTAGTGGATTTATCACATTCTCTAGAATCCCTAAAAATGGAAATTGAAGATGAAATCAAAAATATTATGGATGAAAGTAATAATGACATGAAAGTTAGTATCTTTATAAAGTGTTGAATCATTGATATGTGTTCCTTTAACACTACCTTGGTAATTCGGTGAGCCATCCCTATGTAGATATTCTTGAATGCAAATTTACTTCCAGTTTTGCAATGACTTCTTATGCTAGTCATGGTTGGCCCAAATCTCCAATTTTTGGCAATTTTCATATGTTATTCAACTTTTCTGCAACTGTATGGATGCATAAAACAATGCATCCATATAGTGTCCATATTCAAGTTGTATATATCTTTTTTCTAATTTTCTCTCCTTATCTTTGGAAATTAGTGAGCACTGCATAATTCAATTTATTTTTATTTTTAGTCATTTTTGAGAGGTCCTGAGGTGTATTTGGGTTCTCTTCTTTCCACCTTTTCAAAGTATCCATGCTTGCATGAATTCCATGCATCTCCACATTTTTGGTTTTGGCCTTGTCTAATAGTGCTAATAGCTATGTAGACAGGTCCTATAAGTCCTTCAGGTTGGTGTACACGTGTTTCATTGTGGTCATTATCTCCTCTTGTATCTCAGTGTCACAAGACACTACTACATATTGAAAAAATTGCGACGACCACTTGCGACGAAAGTACTCTTTCGTCGCAACATGCAAGAGAAAAAGTTCATTTTTTCTAAATCCATCTCGTATTCATCGCTATCGCGAGACTTTAGTTTGACTAAATTATTATGGTCAATGTTTTTCGCAAGAGCGGCAACTGTAGTTTGTTCGTCGCAAGAGTGGCGACTTACCTAACCTTAAAATTGACCGTCGAAAATGACCTAAAAGAAATAGGTAAAAAGAATAAATATTTTTAGGTCACGTTCGTCACAATTGTGACGATAGTGACCTAAAATTGGACTATAAATATTTGATGATTTAAAGATGTTGCAGCAATCTTGCTATAACAACGACGGTTCCGAAAGGGTATTTTTTTGTGGAAGAATGTCGCAGAATGTTGTTAGAGGTGGGGAAAAAAGTAAAGTGGGTGAAAAGGGTGATGGTAGATGTTATTGCCCTTGTAAAAAATGTTGCCTCAGACGTCCCGTAAGAATTTTAATAGCAACAGCTACAAAACATTGTAGGAAATATGGTCACATTGATGGCGGATTGAATGAATATCGTCCCATGGTAATTAGCTATATATTCATTATATTTTTTTATTTTGTCAATTTTAAATAAATTATATATATGTATATATGTATGTATGTATGTATGTATGTATGTATGTATGTATGTATGTATTTTGAATGTTTGTTATAGTATACACTAATTTTGCATGATTGTTTTGAATTATAAAGTTAGAGTTTCCCTCTAACTTTCTGCAGAATATTGCACCAAGTATTAGTAGAAATGATGTTGTACAAGCTGAGGAACATCATCATGACCAAGCAAATGAGGATCTCATGGAAGAAGATGATGGGACAAATCAAGTTAATGATCCCATGGAAGAAGATGATGGGACAAATCAAATGATCCAAGATTTGTTTTCGCAGCCGGATGAGGATGGGGAAAATGTTGGTATTTATGATGAACCTCTATTTGAAAAGGCAAATAAATGACTTTATGAAGGATCAAGAGCAAATCTTATCTCCGCTACATTGTTGCTAGTGAACTTAAAGGTTATGAATAATTTGTCGAACACTTGTATGACATAGATACTAAGGTATGTAATATGTTTCATCTCATATTATACATAAATGTTGATTTTTTTCTATTTGTTTTTAGTGTTAATTAATCTGTAAAATAAGAATGCAATTTTTACGATTAATATTATTACATTAACTAGTTGTTTGTTATGTTGTAGATTGTTAGGTGAATTTTTTTTACCATCGCAAATATTTTACCTTGCACATATTGAGGTTTGCATGCCATTATGAAAGACATTGGAATGGATTATCAAACTATAGATGCATGTCCTAATGACCATATTATATATTATGGACAACGTGCTTCAAAAACCGAATGTCCACAATGTCTTATCAGTAGATATCGAACCGATCAAGTAACAAAAAGGGTGCCTTGAAAGGTTCTTCGTCATATTCCCATAATTCCACATTTGCTGTGATTGTTCAGGTGTGAAATCATAGAAAAAATTATGTATTACCATGCACGTAACAGAAGTGGAGATGGTTTTCTTCGAATGCCTCCCGATGGTTCTGCATTTAGGGAAATTGAGGGAAAATGGGCAGATTTCAAAGATGAACCTCGTAATGTTAGGCTTTCATTAGCAGTTGACGGTGTTAATCCATTTGAAGAGCTTAGGTCTATTTACTCAGTGTGGCCTATTTTTGTTATCAACAATAACATTCCTCCTTGGATGTCAATAAAGAGGGAGCACATAATGTTGACAATGATTGTTCCAGGTATTTGTTTACATTAAATTTTTGAATTTAACATTTTTATTTGTTTCAATTTTTGCATAATATCTTTTGTTTATTTATTTAATTATATATATTACATGATATCATTCCTTTACTAATTATGTGTAATTTCAAACAATTAGGTAAGTATCAGGTTAAATATATGAATGTATATATCGAGAATCTTATCGACGAGCTACTAAAGTTATGGGATGGCATCACAATTTATGGCATATGTAAACCAATCGGGGAGAAGAAATTTAAATTCCATGGAATACTTTTATGGACAATTCATGATACCCCTGGACTAACACATTTTTGTGGTATGTATAAGCATTCTAATATTTCTCTTTAATACTATACAATATTTTAATGTTATCATTGTGCATGTTTACTTTTTAAATAATCTCATCGTATAATTGGCATTAATCCATTTGTTGCAGGTCTTAAAACAAAGGGTAAATTTGCATGTCCAGTTTGTGGACCTAAGATGAAGTATCGTCATTCAAAAAGTTTAGGAAATATGGTGTTTGATGAGTATAGGCACCTTCTTCCTAAGAACCATAGGTATCGTACTACTGAAAAACATCTTTTCAATGGGAAAGAAGAGACTGGTTTAAAACCATGAAGAATGACACATCACCTATGGAGGTTGGAATATAATAGAAATC
>ML785338.1:216176-230101 GCA_009831015.1 Picea engelmannii
GACAAAAACTTATATTACTGTGACGTTTTTGCCATATAAACAACGAAATTTTTCGTCGCAATTGCGACACCCGCTTTTATTCTTGCGACACTTTTGCCATATAAACAACGAAAGTTGTCGTTGCAATGGCGACGACAACTTATATTGTTGCGACTCTTTTGTCCTATAAACAACGAATGTTATCATCTCAATTGCGATGACAACTTATATTGTTGTGACGCATTTGCCATATAATCAATGAAAGTTGTCGTCACAAGTGCAATGACAACTTAAATTGTTGTGACATATTTGCTACATAAACATAAAAAAGTTTTCGTTGCAAGTGCGAAGACAACTTAAATTGTTGCGACGCATTTTCTATATAAGCAACCAAATATGTCGTCACAATGGTCATCTCAATTGCGACGAAGTGTTGGCTTCACTTAGTTTTCCTATATTGTCGTATTAGCGTCAATATTTATTTTTTGTCGCTATTGTGAGAAGTTCCTTTAGGTTGTCTCTCTTGCGACAGTAATTAAATTTCTTTGCAGTTGCCACGTGACATAAAACGATGTTTCAGAGACTCAATATTCATCGCAATATCCATGACATAATGTCACAAGAGCGTCAAAATAGCCGTCGCAAAATGAGCCAAATTTTCTAGTGAGACATGCAGTAAAAAATGCTAGCTCTATCTCCCTTATAGTGTCTCACCTCTTCTTCTGGGGTTTTGTTTTTAGCTTTGTATTCTTCAATATCTTTGGTAATGTCTTTGATATTATACTCAGAGACTTGAGTGAATTCCACTCCCATTGAGGCTAGAGCTACTAGATCTTCCTTTATGTCCCTAACTAATGGTACATATATGGTCACATCAAGAACTGGAGCACCAAGGATGGGAAGTTTCTTTAGATATTATTTAACAATTTTCTTTCTAGTCTTATAAAAGACCAAAGAGTTAAGGTCAGATACTCTGTCAATGTTGGAAGGAGTAAAAAATCGCAATCCCATCTCTTCAACAGGAAAGTGGACTCCAGTTAATGTAGTGCTATAAGTGGATTCAAATGGTCCAATGTCCATGGGATCATTTTCTTGAGCATCCTCTTGTGATTTATTGTCTTCTATGTCCTTCTTCCTTTCTTCTTCATCTCATTTCAATTTCTCTTCCTATTCTCTCTAGAGTCTCGTTTGAATCATGTTCTTCATGTTATTTTATTTTCCTCTCCACTTCCACTATTTAGACTTCTTTTTGAATCCTTAGTGCTTCAACTTCTTTCACTACTCATCCTTTCTTAGTCATTTCCTTGGTTGCAACAAACTTTTCTACCTTTTCCTTTTCAGTTGTTTCTTTGGCTACAACTTCCTTCTCATATTTCTCCTTTTCCAACTTTCCTTTCTTGTGTTGGGAGATGCCTCTCATAATATAAATTATTTCATCATAGTTAGTGTTCCTTCTATATATTTCTTCATCCTTCCGAAATTCAGTTTCATATGGTCATCTATACTTGCAAATCTGACAATGTTTACTAACAACTTTTAGGGGGTCATGTATGTGGAATTGTTCCTCCATGAAATGAAAAGTTGTCAAGATGTATACTTCAACCCATGCCCCCTTATCATCCTTGAAACTATGGGATCCTATGTAGAAAGGCACTGGTGTCCATGGCAATTTCTTTTCACTAGCGAGGGATGCTCCAACTCCATGTATGAGAGTGTGATATGCCACCTCTTGTAGAACCATCTTGTTCGGAGCAATATTTGAGAACAAGTGTGGAGGTTTGGTTGATCCATACACCTTGATGTAAGTCCCATGCTCTAATACATACCAATCTCCAATTTTTTCAACTGACTAGATTTCCTTTTATGAAATACAAGGTGTTGGAACACAAAATAGTAATTGGAACAAGGGAATCAGAAAATGTTCATTGATATTATGATATTGAATGTGATATTTGTGTTCCCACAAGTCCTATAAGTAGACATGAATAGGGGGATCACTCATTTTCCATTGCTAACCCATTCCTTGGAATGCATAGCAGAAGGTATCCAACAAGTAGGATGACATGTGGAACTTTGGATGTTTACCTAGCACTATATGTTTTGTTGTTAATATGGTATCCTCCAAGGTGGCTAGGAGGATAGTGGCCTAGTTGATTATGTAGCTCATTAGTGTGATTGTGTGTATCAAAGGGATCCACAATTATTTGAATTCCATGGAATTTAATTCTCCATAAAGTTTTTACAGAAGAGCTACAAGGGGTCCTTAACATTTTGGTGGGATAAGTTCCATATTTTTGTGCTTTGAATTCAGTCTCTGCAAAACATCATTTTGTCATCACTTCTCTATAGTCAAGAGGAAATTATAGCATCTATTCTGTTAATTCAATTTCTTCGGTGGGAATATTACAAAATGTGTGCAAGACTGAATTTTGGAAGGAGGAGATAGCCTTACCTTGAGTGTCTTTAATTAATTTGTTCTTGGCATATATGTTGGAGATACTTCACACACACCTAGGAATTTGTTTTCCTAAGGTTTTCCCTATGTTTACTAGTCATTATTCAATCTCCTATAATCTAGGGAGAATATTCCTTTAGGAGAATATTCTCTTCAGTTCACACTTCAGTTTGATCAGTTGAGTGGAGTCTAGATGCCGCATTGGAATCATCACCATGCAGCATTAGGATCATCACCAGCTAATGCGCATTGTCCTTGGGATCATCACCAGCTAATGCGCATTGTCCTTGGGATCATCACCAGACTAGTGAATTACTCATGATTCCCTGATCTCCTCCTCACTTCACTTTGTTCCAGTTAGTTAACTAAAGACGGGGAGACTAGTTAACTCAAACTAGGTGGCAATTAACTCATGTAATTGCCTGGGAGACTAGACCAGGTGGCAATTTACTCTCGTAACTATTGGTGTGTGCCCAGATCACTCTAGACCACAACTATGGAACATTGTCTTCTCCTCTAATGCACATTAGTTGAGTTATATAGAGTATATCATGTGTAAATTATCATTCATTGGTTAATGAGAATTCTTCCATTATTTCTCTCATATTTCTCTTTTCTCATATTTTCTCTGCAAACTGTGTATGTCATTTGCTAGCTAGATCCATTCTGTGCAGGTTCAACACATTTACAATATAGCTAGTGAATGATCGATGATATGGCTTCAAAACATGGAAATATAGTCAAGTGTGTAGATATATTATGGAGCCAAAAACATTTCAACATTTAGTAAATACCTTGGTATTCGTCATCCTCCAACAAATATGGGTATGAATCTTCTAAAACATTTGGTATATTTATCCCCATTGGTAAACCATAGTAGTGTCCATGCAACAAATGGTGTCATTGTGTATAGGGCCTAAAGCAATAACTCCTACTTCCTCCTCTTCTCTATTTAGACTAACCTCAATGATAGTTTCCTTATTGCTTCTGCTCATGTTGGTTTCCATATTTGTATCTTGCATCTCACCCATATTAATAACATAGGATATTAGCATGGTTATTTTTTTTTAAGGAATGCTCTTATCTGTTGATAATGGTCATTTCCAACTTAGGTTTCTATGATGTAGTTGTGATAAGTGGTTAGGAAACTTCCCTTGAATATTTGTTTCATTGTACATGGAAACAAGGAAAGGAAGGAAATGGGATCCCTTCAAATATTTGTTTGATATTCTGTGTTTAATAGTATTACTCTACAACCATTTCCACCTTGGGAGAATTTGGACATGAAGAAATTTATTTTTATTCCTAGGTAAAATTAAAAAGAATAAATTAAATAATTTTCCTTGTCTAGTCAATGATTAATTGGAGGCTTGAGACTTTCCTGGACTTCGACTCTCTTGGACCTTGGATTTCCTATATCCTTAAGTCATCTCAGTAGAAAAATCTAAGTGCCACCCATCGGACATAGAATTATGTGCTAGGAATACACTTGGGTATATGGGAAATATGAGGGGAATGATAAATGAATGTAATTTAATGGATGTGAAAAATTAAACAAAAAACATTTCCCATGTGCTTGTTGGCTGTGGAGTAAGGTTCGATTTTCTCTCATAGTGAAAGGAATTAGGGTCTGTCACCCATATTTTCCCCAATGTACCCATTATACAATTTCCTTAGGCCTACACTACCACAAAAGTGTTGGATTTTGGTGTATAACCATGTGAAATGGGGAGAGAGGCAAGGAAACATAAGGTAGGGTTTACAGGGAACTCAAATTTCTCATGTTTGTAGTGGGTCCGAACGTGAAAAAAAGTTTAAATTGTTTATGCGAGATGTGAGGGTCAAATGATGGGAAAACCCTAAATAAATAATTGAAAACGAATGGTGGAGAGGGGTTTAGCAAGGGCCTATTGAATTTTCAAAATGGAGGGAAATTCACCATTAAATTTTTGTACATAGATTGTAGAAGCGTTAAGTCATCCTCCATTGACACCTTACCAATTCATTATCGTTTGAATGTTTGTAGAATACAAATGTCATGGTTAACAAACCCTAACATGGTTAGGGCTTACGTGTCAAGTGATGGTTGGATGTTGGTGGTGTGGACAGTGCAGTCAAAGACATGGTGAGCATACTCCATGCTAGTTCTTGGTGTAAAAAACAAATGCTGAAATAAGAATGGAGAAAAGGAATGAGTCATGGGGTGTTTTATTAACTTTGGGAAGTGATTTTTTTTTAGATTAAACCCATTTTTTTTTAAGTAAAAAAGGGTCACATCAATGGTCAAATCACCATTTCACTAGAAGATCTTTAGTGTGGTGTGAAAGTGCTCTTGTCATAAGGATGACAACTTTTGAAAAATGTGATGTATCACATTGAGAGAAAAATTCTAACCATGCGACATTGCATTGAGAGAAAAAAATATCCTTGCGATATATCACGAGGTGTGGAATATTTTTGGTGTGATTTTTCATGCCATAAATAAGTTTGTGAGCGATGTGTCATGATAAAATGATTTTCTGAGTTGTGCAAGTATTTTGAGTAGAAGAATTTTTTATTCAAAAAACATCTTGCACAAGGATAAAGTTTATGAGCAATGTGTCACACCTAGAAGATTTTCTTGTCTATGAAATAACGTCACACATACAAGAAGTTTCAAACCATGAGATATGTCTCATGTGAAATTGTTTTCCATGTGATACACTAGGGAAGAGATTTTTGGATTCATGAGAGATGTTGTAGAAGAGAAAAGTTTATGGGTGTTCGATACATCATGATGCAAGGAAAACTTGAAGGATGTGAAGTAGGAAAGGGACGATATTTCAAGAACCCCATGACATGTAGATTGGTTCAAGAACCCCATTCCTACTTTAGATAGTTTTAAAGAAGACACCATGGCCAACATTTCACCCATCATCAAGGTGAATATTTTTTTTATCATTGACATCACTAAAAACATACTTCTTGGTGCTTCTTGTTCTTCTAAGGAGGTTGTAGCATACAAATCCCTCTTCCAAGATTTTTCGGACAATTTGGCATAGTCGTATTAAAAAATGCTCAAATGTCTTCCCAACATTCATGAGAATTTCATCAACACATGGTCATATGCATTGCCCATTCAGTTGAAACAACAACCTATCCATCCTACTAAAGCCTAAGCCATCAAGAGAAAAATTGATAAACTTAACTTAGAAAGTTTTTTATATCTAATCGCTTATACATCCTAGGTCTCTTGTCCTATCCATGTCAACAAAAAGTAGGGTATCATTCATGTTTGCAATTATTTATGTGATATTAACAGGGCTTGTCCCAAAGACAACTTCCTTACCACCTTCATCGACTAGGTTATTGATGCTTCTACCAACCATGAGGCATTTCCTTCATGGATGAGTTCTCTGGGTACAATCAAGTCTAGATTCATTAACAAGATCAATGCAAGACTACCTTCACTACTCATTGGGGGACTTTCATGTATTATGTTATTCTCTTTGTGTTGATGTTTGGACAACATCGGGAAGAAATTCTCTTAGAATAATAATTAATAATATATTTTTTTATTATTAAATATCATATATAATAAGTAAATGATAATAATAAATAGTTATTGATTATTCAAGGGACGCATCCTTTCATGGATGGTCACCATATGTTCCCTATATATGGAACACTCATCATTGTAATAATATATCGATCATATCTCATATGAAGAAAAACCAACATGGTATCAGAGTGGGTTGACTAGGTGTGGCTCCCTCATGGGAGAGCCCGAGAAGATAAGGATACAGACATTTAGTCTTGCTTAGGATTATGCATAGGAGTAGAGAGAGTAAAGATATATGTTGTTGCATATGTGTTTGGTTGTGTAGTAGTGTGTTGTTGTGAAGAAGAAAAACATGCCTAAGTAAGCTATGACATGGAATAAAAAGTGAGGGAGGTTGAGATGAGGTCGAAGTGACCGACTGTTGACAATTCCCTTTGAGTCGCCCAACAATATCAGAGGGAAGAGAAGGTTCTAGAGAGAAGCCCTCTCATACATTCTGGGATGAAGAAGGTGCATTGGGAGAAAGGCTTGATCCACATGAGAATAGAGTTAGATTGATTGTGTGATATTGGGCCATAGTTATTGGCCTGAACATGAGAGTGTGTGCACCAATTTTAAAAGGCATGAATCTAAAGAAAATTCATGATCTAGCCAAGAATGACACTGAAGTTCTGGGTGACACATGATTCAAGTTCAAATATTCTCCAGGAATATTGATTGTCTTGTGAAATATGTCGAGACACTTAGATTGGTAATATATGAGAATGCATCGGGACCATAAGCCTCACGAGAATATAGAATTCGGGTTTGATGTCTACCAATAAAAGGGAGAACTTGGCTTTGAAGGCTACATATCTCGATGTGTTTGTATTTGTTAATCCATTAATGCATCTCTATTAAACAAACATTGTGAATTGGATTGAAGCATGTAAGTGTATGTAAATCATTACAAAAATAGACAGTCCACATGTGGTATAGTAGTGAAAGACCAGTTTTTTGGTATCTGAACCTTGGCTAACAAAATATCATTGATTGATTGAGTAAGCCACTTGTTGAGAACTTCCAAGAAAGATGGATTGCTTTTTCATTTCTTTTGAAAAGAAGTTGGTTGTGTACCACTAGAGGTGATTTTGTATCACTGAATAGTAGTTGTGTACTACTATGGCTTGGCACAATCATTTTCTATTAGATGCCATTGTAGTAGTTGTGTGCTACTAGCTTATTTCCATGGAGACTACCAGACTGCTTGGAAGAAGTTGTGTGCTATTGTTTGATCGCAACATATTCATGGAGAATGAGATCGATGATTTGAGCTATCAATGGCATGGTAGTAGCTATGTGATACTAGTTGATTGCAGAGTAGTCAGTGGACTACCAGAATAAGATATCGTGAAAGATACCTCCCTTAAAGGGAGTGTTGATGTTTGAGGCAAAATCATGACATATTGTCCTTCAAGGGTCTTGTATGGACTAGTAGGAGGGAATGTGGACTCCATCCTAACATGCCTCAGATGGTTAGATGAAGGAACCAAGACATTGGTTTCACGAGGAAACATCGATATGTCTTATGAGACATTGTTTCCATGTGGGAACCTCGATATGTCTTAAGAGACATTAGTTTCATGAGGGAGCCTCGATATGTCAAGTATGGTCCAAGATGACTTAGCATGATCAACATTTACCTATGTTTCTCCGGGCAAAGGAATCCATGATTATAGTGTATGTTCAGAAAAAAAATTCCTCTTAAGAATTTGAGGAACATGATGCCCGAGGAGGCCTTCACTGAAGTGAAACCTGAGGTTGGACACTTCAGGATATTTGGGTGTTCAGTATACATTCATGTACCCAAGGAAAAAAGGATCAAGTTAGACCCTTCGGGCATAAAGGGTACATTTGTGGGGTACAATGAGTCTTTGAAGGCATACCGGATCTACATCCCTGGTCAGAGAGAGATTGAAGTGAGCAGAGGTGAGCAAAGATGTTACCTTTGAGGAGGAGGTATCCTTTAAAGAGATCTAGAGGATATCACATAGAGATTGATCAAATTGATCCAATTGATCATGTTGATCATGTAGCTCTAGTTGATGTTCCCAGAGATATTGTAGTAGTTTGGAAGAGACCTACATGGGCTCGTCAGACTCTATACGAGGCAGAAGGATATGTACATCCTTGTGGTATCTTTCGAGTGAGAAAGATACCTTAGAGATATTCATGCTATGTCGAAGCTATGAGCTAGATCATTCATTTTGAGCCTTCCTGTTATGAGGAGGCAACTAGTCATCTAGTATGGAGATATGTCATGATGGAGGAGTATCAATACATCATGAAGAATGATGTGTGGGATATTGTTATGAGACCTGAGAGGAAGTCTGTAGTGACTTCCAAATGGATCTTCAAGATCAAACACACAGTTGACAGGAGAATCGAGAGGCACAAAACGATATTTGTTTCTAGATGATTCTCTCAGGTGGAGGGAATAGATTATGAGAAGAAATCTGCTCATGTTGCTCGATACACTTCTATCCAGATGATTATTTCCCCTGCAACATCCATGGGTTAGAGAGTACATCAGATGGATGTAAATACAACATTTCCCAATGGAGAGATTGAGGAATAAGTATACATCAAGCATCCAGATGGTTTCATGATACATTAGAAGGAGTCTCATGTGTGCAGGTTGAAGATGGCCTTGTATGGACTCAAGCAACCACCTCGAGCTTGGTATGCAAGGATTGATGGACACCTGATGATTTTTTGGCTTCATCAAAATTGTTGTCAATCCCAGCCTATACTACAAGACTGTTAATGGTGAGTCCCCAATTTTGGTCCTCTACATTGATGATTTATTTCTCACCGGTACAAAGAGCCTTATTGTTGAATGCAAGTATGTGTTGGACTCTAAGTTTGAGATGAAGGAACTTGGTATGATGCACTACTTCTTGGGACTAGAGGTGTGGCAGAGAACTGATGATATATTCCTGAGTCAGGGGAAGTACACAGTTGAGATATTGAAGAAGTTTGGGATGTTGAACTTGAAGCTTGTGGCTACACCAATGGTGACAAATCTGAAGAAAACAAGTGTGTCTTTTTTTTAATCTAACGAAATTGATCTAACTCTGTATAGACAACTGATTGGATCATTGATGTATCTGGTTAACACTAGACCAAATATTTTCTATGCAGTGAGTGCACTTAGCTAGTTTATGAGTCAGTTGAGATAGACACACTAGATTGTTTTGAAGCATGTGTTGAGATACCTGCTAGGCATAGTTGGACATGGCCTGAGATATACTTCCAGTATTGATATGACATGGAAATAATATATTGACTCTGATTGGGAATGGAGCGCAGTGGACAGAAAGAGCACCTTCGGGTGTTGCTTCACTTTGGGATCTTCCATGGTTTCCTGGTGTAGTAGGAAACAAACTTATGTGGATTTTATCACAATAGAAGAAGAGTACATTACATTAAGTATGATAGTCTGTGAAGTAGTGTGGCTTCGCAATATCCTTTCATATTTATCCAAACATGTGCTGGATTCCACCATTATTCATTATGGTAACCAAAGTTGTGTGAAGATCTCAGAGAATATACTGTTTCATGACCAATCAAACCACATTGAGATCAAGTACCATTACATCTGAGAAATGGTGCAGAGGAAGGAAGTAATGGTGTTGTACCTTCCTACAAATGAGTAGGTTGTTGATGTTCTTACCAAACCAAGACGAAGTTCAAGTACTTACATGATAGAATTAGTGTGGCAGAGAATGCCTCCCTCCCTGAGAGGGATTGTTGATGTTTGCATCTTCCTGATACATTCTCCAAATCGTACTCCTATGTGACTGAGTTGAGTTGATCTGTGATGACACTTATCCGAGAAGGGATAAATGGGACACTTGTACGAGAAGGGATAAGTGCATTTGGGATTATATCCCAACGTCCCTTGTGGAGAGAACAGGAGGACATGTCCCATGTGGAGAGAACATGAGGACATGTCAAGGAGTTGACCCTTGACGTCGCACACTATGAGAGTTGACCCTAGTGTTTCTAGAGGGTGTAGCCTCTAGAAGTCCACATGGGAGTGCCATGTGTGACAAACATTCTCCAGATCGTACTCCTCTATGAATTGAGTTGAGTTGATATGCGAGGACACTTATTCGAGAAGGGATAAATTCATTTGGGCTTATATCCCAATGTCCCATGTGGAGAGAACATGAGGACATGTCAAGGGAGTTGACCCTTGACATCACACACTATGGGAGTTGTCCCTAGTGTTTCTAGAAGGTGTAACCTCTAGAATTTTGCATGGGAGTGCCATGTGTGACAAACCTTTTGCTACTATGGTTGTTTTGTACAACTGGCAGAGACTTCGTGTCTCTGGAAAGTGGTTGTGTACTACTATGGAAAGATACCTCCCTAGCTAAGAGGGAGTGTTGATGTTTCAACATCGGGCGTAACTTCTCCTAGATTGGGTTGCAGACCAAGGGAAATAGAATAAATTTATCATAAAGGTGCACTTGTGGTAAATGGGCCCAGACGTAGTCCTTGCTTGATCATGACAAGGAATAATATGGACTCGAGGTGCTTGAAGTGCTTTCCACATGTCGGTTAGAATCATGCTAAGATTCACTCACAAGTGTGTACTTGTGGTGAAAGATCATGGTGTGGTATTTTTCCTAGTCATGGTAATTTGACAAGGAATGATAAAGACTCAAGATGTTATATGTTATTGCATGCAGACCCAAAGTGAGCCTAATCTTAGAGAGAGTTAATTGGCTCAGAGGGAGAGTTGCAAAAGGAGTTTCTCCTCGGTTCAGGTGGGAGAGAGATGTCTCTGAAGACTAACAGACAAGTTTCATGAGTCTAGGGTGAAGTTTGTGTACTTCAAATACAAGCTTGGCATGATGCAAAATGTCTCCCTCGTTGAGAGGGAGTGTTTATGTTTGGACAACATCGGGAAGACATTCTCTTAGAATAATAATTAATAATATAATTATTGATTATTAAATATCATATATAATAAGTAAATGATAATATAAATAGTTATTGATTATTCAAGGGATGCATCCTTTCATGGATGGTCACCATATGCTCCCTAAATATGGAACACGCATCATTGTAATAATATATCGATCATATCTCATATGAAGAAAAACCAACACTTTGGAGTAAAGGATACTAGAGCCACTTTTAATAACACCATGTCCTATGTGTTCCACCACTTGGTTAACATCATCTTGGCTTACCTCGATGACCTCATAGCTAGATCAAAGAAATGTCTCAACACTCACAATACCTCCACACTATTCTATTATAGTGTTGAAAATATAACATTTACTTCAATTCCCTCAAGTGTGTCTTATGTGTCATAGCTTGACATATTTTAGGATTCATTGTCTCAAAGTAAGGGATTACTATTGACTCGTTGAAATTATAAGCCATCCTTGAACTGTTCCCACCATGGACTCTACCTAAACTACAGAGCCTCCTAGGCAAAGCCAATTTTCTATGCTAGTTTGTTCTTAATAATGCCACATGTGCACATGAGTTTTTGTACTTCTTATGCCAATAAATACCCTTTACATGTGATTACCAATCCCAATACTCCTTTGATGCATTCAAACATGTTCTCACTTATGCACCATTAATCAACCCCCTAACTTTAATAAGGATTATGTCCTTTATTTCTTTGCTTCACCCTTCAAAGTGGTCAAATTGTTAGTTCCCCAAGGGGAGGATGACTATGAGCATGTAATCTATTACATAAGAATGAAATTTTTGAGACCACCCCAAGCCTACAACCTTGATGAGAATTTGGCCTTGTACATGGTATTTTTTTGCAAAAGATTCACCATTACATTCTACTATGTAAAATGAATGTCATAGCTAATTCAAATCCCATGTAGTACATCTTGGGTTGAAGACTTATCAATGGTAGGATCACTTAGTGGATCATTATTTTCCAAAAGTTTGATCTGAAATTTACTACCCCCAAGAGTGAAAAGGCCTTGTCACTTGTGGATTTCATAATTGATATACCAACCTGTGCAGTAGATCCCCCTATTAATGGAAATCACCTTGATGAACACTATTTTTCCATTTCATTGGAGGATCCTTCATACGACAATATCTTGGTTTATTTATGCATACAAAATTTTGGTTTGCATATTTCAAGTGATGACTAACAGTGTATGCATTACCAAGATCCTCAATACCTCTTCATTGGAGATGTCCTTTACAAGTGAGTTGACACCATCCTACATCATCGACTCGCTCATGAAGAGGCATAATGGGTCGTCAATGATAGTCATAATGGCACTTGCAATGTCCATCTCTCTAATATGGCCACTACTCAAAATATCATTTGGGTAGGATAATTTTCTCCCTAGCTCTTTCATGACTGCACCCATGCACTTAATGGATGAGGTAGTTGCCAAAAAGTTTATTCCAAGGTATGAGGTCCACTAGATCCATTTCACCTCATTATCATTTCTATTCCCTTTTGAATATGGAGGATTGAATTTACAAAGTGTCTCCCTACATCTAGTGGTGGTCATAAGCACATTGTTATGGTTTTCAATTATTTCACAAAGTGGGCCCAAGTTATGCCAACTTTCAATGATAGTGCAACCATTATGGCTCACTTGTTTTTCAACAATGTTATCACTCACTTTAGTATCCCTATATAGTCAATATCTCATCATGGCACACATTTCAATAATGAATTCTTCTTAGTTTTGTGTTTGCATTTATTTTTTTGCACAAGTTTTCATCTCCATATTATTTGCAGGATAATGACCAAGTGGAGACTATTAATATGGTCCTAAAAAACATGCTACAACAAATGATCAACAGGCATAAATATAATTGGCATCACATGATTTTCTTTACCTTGTGGGCCTATTGAACATCTATCAAAAATTCCATGGGGTTTACACACTTTCATCTTGTTTATGGCGTAGAGGATGTTTTACCCATAAAATGTGAGATCCCCTCTCTCCATTTGGCCATTGAGCTCCTTCCTAACAATATCTCCTTAGAGAAAAAATTAGTTACATTGGAACAAGTTGATGAAGATTATCATGTCACCATGAAAAATAATTAGGCTATGGAAAAACATTCCAAAGCCCGTTCTAACCACTAGATACATCCTTGCTTCTTTCACAAAGGTGATCTGCGCTTTGCCTATGATCAAACCAAAGAAATGTTAAGCCCTAGAAAGTTTGAATCCTTATGGCAAGGTCCATACATCATCAAACATTGTTTAGGAAAGGGGGCATATATGCGTGTAGGTCCCAATGGTGAATTCCTCAAAGAACCCCTCAATGGGGTGTACTTGAAGAAGTTCTATATTGAACCTTGCAATCACCATATACTCTCAACCTATATATACATTCACTTTGTTTCTTTATTTTTTGTTTTTAACTTTTAAGGACTCATTACCTATATTTGATTTGAAACCTTATGTTTTTATTTCTTATCTTGTATACATGGTTCCACACCCTACCTTTTAGATCAAATTTATAGATGGCGCAAGTTACTACACATAAAATATTTTCTTGATAGCATGGACCATTTACTTTCCCTCGCATACATTACTCCATTTCAGTGGTGTTTTCTTAGGCCTTACCACCAATAACCAAGCTAGATACAATGTTGTGATTGGTTTTCTTGTTGATGTCATATAATATTGTATCTATCACCTTCATGTTCATCTTGATTCTCAGTGACTCATAATGTAGTTTAACCACTTCTACAACATTCATGATCCTTTCATTTTCATAAAAATCTATGGGTTCAATGTTTGTCTCAACAATTTGATATTTTGCATTCATTCATATTCCCAATTGTCACGATATTCTTGTAGATCACATTGCAAATTAAATTTGGGATCGGTATTCATCACATTAATGAGGTAGAAAGAAAATATTGCATGCATATATATCATCA
>ML785338.1:230130-296199 GCA_009831015.1 Picea engelmannii
ATATATATATATATATATATATATATATATATATATATATATATATATATATATATATATATATATATATATATAATAAGTGTCTACAAATACGCCTATCTTTGAAATGGGTACATATACAATACATTGGGGGCATCTCATCTGGCTACATTATCCTCCTACTCCTAAGGTGGAAGAAACCTAGATTAAGGGTTCTAAATCCCCTGAAGGGGGTGCTTCACCAAACCTACCTCTCACCATATCCCTCACTATATAGATACCATCATTTCTCATCTCATTATTGGGTGGCACTTTGAAACAATCTTGATTCAAGCATTTTCATCCTCATCCTTGATATGCTACCAACTTCACTTGATCACCCCACACAATAATTGATCCAAATGTTAATGTAAATTAGTTAGCATCCTCTCAGCTTCAATCCAACATCCAACCAAGCCCAATTTGAAGGTGCAACCTTATGGTCATGGTGGCCTCTTCACTACCCATGTTGTTGTTTATGATGCCAGTCATGCCAATGCTCCTATTATTAGTGTCACACCTACCTATCATTTTGCTAGCCTCATCAATTCCACATCTACACAAGTAAATGATGTGTAATAAATATCATGTGTATCTCATAAGAAAAATAAGATATATATCTATCATCTATGCTAGTATAAACATGAAAAAACACAAAAACAAGTACTCACCCATAGGTCTCCAACCTTAGTCGAGGAGTCTCGACCAATTAGGGTACACTATGAAATTGATACCCACATATGGGAACTCCTATATAACTATTGTTTATTTCTTATAGTAAGCAAAGAAAGATGTGGTGAACACCTAGCCATGTCACCATCTAATTGAGCCATTGATTGTCCTAACATTGCATTTGTGATTATCACACTAGTCCTACCTTGACTGTGTAGTGCAATATAATCAATGGAATTGACTCAAAAAAGAATGAGAAGATGAGCCAAACACAAACTCTTCCCCACCCTACTCAAGGAAATGTGTCAACTCAGTCCTCACCACATTAAGTAACATTTGGGCCCATGAATTTAGGGTACCCCACAATACCTTGTCAAACTGTAACACACCCATGACGGGGAATAAAAAATTTCGCTTTTCTTAAAGGATAGATTCTTCGTTTATGGTTTCTAATTTGGAAAGTCGGGGAAGCAGTATGACCTCCCAGTCAAGGATCTTTGATTCTGAAGCCACTCTGATACCCTGATGGTCTCTCTCTATAATTAAATAGACCCCTTCAACTTCTAGGTGCAGGTCTAATGGTACCTGCGACCTTCCCCTTCGCACCTACGAAATCTCAGAGTCTGGGCGCTAGCTCCTTTTCTGATAAGACCCTTCCTTGATATGAACTTGGGTGATGGCCTACGTAACCATGCGATTGTAGGTGCGACCAAGGGTGGTTTAAAACCATACTAATTTTCACCTCGCAATTCACCTTGAGCCTCCACATGTCCTTTCTCCAAAATCGTGGTCTGGATTGTGGCCCACCCTCAACTTTTTAAAGTTCGCGCACCTTCAGTCCCCACAATGCGATGGGAACGTTTATCTCATGACCTTGATGGTGCTTCTGAATTGACGGCTCATATCTATCCTTTTCGAATCTACGGATAAGATCTAAGCTTTCAAAATCAATGGCTGTGATTTTTTTTGTGATTCGGGTTTCGGGAGTTTCAACTCTCAACTTTCACTTCCTCTGTCAGTAGCTATCTTCCGGAGTGGAAGGCCTACTGACACCTATCCTTAACAAATAGATGGTTCTAATGAGCTCCGACTCTCCAGCCTTCAGGAGTTCTTGCTCCTTCATTCACCCCTTTCTCTCGAAGTTGTATATTGGATGCCATGTGTCTACTCCGATCAATGGTCTATATCCGCTCTCCACAAACAAAAATCTCTGGAGTGAATCCTTCCGAAGTGTCAGATCTTCTGACACCTGGCCTCTCCAAATCAACGACCCTGGTCCTCTTTGGGACTTCAACACTTTTCAACCAAGACCAAGTCAACGGTCCTTCGACCTCCTCCTCGATCAATGATCGAGATCTCCTTCAGAACTTCGGTGCTTTCACCCACTGCTTTCCTCTGGAAGCTCGCGATATGTCACCACGTGTCTCTTTGGATCCGATGATCCAGATTCACTCCGGACTTCGGGTTTCAGGAGTTTCAACTCTCAATTGAAACCTTCAAAGTGATTCTTCTCGGAGCCTCGAATCCGTTCAAACATACCTCCCTTGATGACCAACGGTGAGGATTTACTTCGGTGATTTCAAACTCTCCTTGACCACAAGATCTCGCTCAGGTGTTGTGGATCTTGTGCCACCTCTCCCTCTTGATGATGAATGACCCCACTTCACTTTGGGACTTTGCCAGTCAACCCTCCTGTGCACACAAAGGTTAAAAATCATGCACTTTACCTTAGATCGGACGATTATCGTCCCCTTCCGCTCAGATCTGATGGTTAGGATATGTTCCCTTCTCAGCGCTTCTCCTATGCTTCCCTAGACACTAATATAAAAGTCCAGGATTCTCCCAACTTGGAAGCATTTTGTAGATGTTCAAGGCCTCAACCTTCATTCTTCCTGCAATCCTAGCTATCTTGGGTCTTGCCTTTGCTCTTGAAAACGTTATCTCTTCTAAGATTTTTTATTCTCTCAGACCGATGATATCAAAGGAATCCATCACTCCGCGAATTTACTAAGGGGCTCAAAACCATCCCTCTCACAATTGTTCAAGGCTCGGCGGTCATGATCCAACCGATACCAAGGCGTCTATTGATCGACAGTTCACAGTAATTGTGGGGCCCCAACGTGCGTGCTCTTTATCAGAGAGCTCAACCTCCAAAATTTGGAAAGTGCTTGCTTGACTCTGGTCTGATCCTAGTCGTTGATCTTCCATTCCCAACGAGATTAATGACGTGGGTTGATTGCAGGTCGTGAAATAGCAGTTCCGCTAAATTCACCTTCGCACTTTGTAATGATTCCCAGTCGTCAATTAAATCGAGTAGCTGGTGTTTGATTCGGTAACTCCAGTGAGTATTTGAGTCAATCTGATGATCGAGATTGCCTCTCCTCCCATTAAACGGCTCACATCCATCTCCATTGTCATATTCTTAAGTCATGGGTAGTTCTAGTAACTTGAATATCGTCTACCTCTTAGATCTGACGATCAGGACGGTTCTTGGGCATCCTTAGATCTAAGGTTCAGAGTTAACTTTGGGACTTCAGGACTTCGGGGATTATACCTCCCTTATGATGAACTCACTCAGTTCTTTGAACTCACGAATTTTGAATGACTCCAAGGGTTAACTCCCACACCCTTTCCCATATCCAACGGTCGCAACAGACCATGGCTTCTTTTGAACAGATTTTGTTTATTCATCTTCCAAACAATGGAACCTTCCCTTTCGATACTTCACCCTCGCTAGCCTTCCTAAGATTTGTTAGATATGAAGGGATTAGGAGCTTTTTTCTCTTTCTCTTGAACTTAACGCTTGGAAGAATCCTTCTGCACACCCCTTACGCTCATTCGTCAACTCTAGAACTTAAGTGGTTCTTGGTCTCTGCCTGCCTCGCAGAGAGCCTGTGCATACATGCACTATCTCTCCTGATATTTAATGGACTCCCTCCTCCAAGGGACTCATAACAACTTGGAGTGTCGACATGCATACGTGAAACTGTGCCCAAGGTCGATGAACTCACAGTTTATGGATCTAGCTTAAGCCACCACAGGGCACAAGCATTTACTTATACAAAACATGTCCAATCCATACTTTCTTAAATACACAATTTAAACAAGAATAGAGCGATATAGTATAACCATTAAGAAAACATACACATTCCTGGGTCCTTCATAGTATACCCCATTTCATTACATAATTACAGCTTAATTTCACAAAGTATGAGAATACTTATCTATTACAAGTTGCATCCAACCAACTCACTGTGGGTGTATGCCTTTCTACCCAACCATAGGCTCAAAGGAATTCATTCTTAACACTCTGGCCACCCCCGTGCCAATCCATGATATCACTAGGGAATTTACGCCATCTCTCAGAGAAACTCTCTCTGTCACAACGACCCTGCGAGGTTTATCAGATGCTTCCTCAGCATCAAGCTCCCGCTCGGGTTCTTCGGGCCATGTTCTTGGCACTTCCTTTGGGTTCACACATATCTCTTACGAGCTTGTGTTCTCCTCCCATGTCTCTGTATGTATCTTACCTTCCCTCCTCTGGAAGGTTTTCTAACCTGTCTTGTTCCTTCTGTTAGAAGGAAGCTCGGGTCTGCAGGTCTCTGTCATACTTCAAGCTGACATCTTTCAACTAGACCATGTTTCCATTCATGTGGGTGGTTGATGATTCAACCATCGATCCTTTCTTCATTAATTGATTTCTTTCCTCTAGAGATATCATGGCTCGTACTTCAAGGCTTCACCCCCAACAGTCAGTTATGGGAAGTTTAACAATAATACATTTACATTGTTTGCATGCCTTATCATGGTAATCCTATTTTAATATTAATTACAAGCTGGGGGAAATAGGGTGTTACAATTCCCTTCCCCTTAAAGGGACACCATCCTCGATGTTCTTTCTCAAAAACACTTGTCATGCCTTTTTCATTCAGCTGTTTTAGAAATCTTGATCCTTCTTCCTCAGTCGGGTCCCTTTTCAGACCCTTAATCTTGGTCACATGATTTCAATCATTCTTGGACAACAAACACGTTAATCATAGTCTTATGCGAAAACATTGCATAAAAATTCCTATGAAAATTTCATAATTTTAGCACAATAATTATCTGCGCAATTTGTGGATTTGTATCCACATGGTTGTTTTGTTATCCAGGTTCATTGTTTTTCCTTGACATACCCATTGTGTGCATGATCCCAAATCAATAGTTTACAATAATTATTAAGGTCTTATATTCCTTTCGGTCACTCACCCTCCAGGTCCAGGATCATGCATCCCCTTCTCTGCTATACAGTCCCTCGGGTGATCCATCTTGCCTTGCCAAGGTTTTCTCGCATAGGAATAATTACCCATCATGTGCATGATCCCAATCAATAGTTTACAAGAACTATTAAGGTATCCTCTTCCTTGCGGTCACTCACCCTCTAGGCCCAGGCTCGGGCATCCCCTTCTCTGCTATACAGTCCCTCGGGTGATCCATCTTGCCTTGCCAAGGTTTTCTCGCACAGAAAGAAATCCAGAGACTCTGTCGAGTCTTACATTCGAGGCCTCCCTCAGACTTGCTCTGTCGAGGCGTCCCTCTGGCTTATGTTACTTTGACACAATATATTCTAGGCGATCATGGCTTACCACGGGGTTCTCATGGCTCAGTAGTATCCATTTTTCATGCTTTTATAGCTTGACAGCCTTCCAACTCAGCTAAAGTTAGGGATGAAGGTTACTCTCCTTCTCTCAACTCAATCATATATAGTGACGAAGGTTACTCTCCTTCTCTTGAGTCAGTCTTTATTTCATGTGATCAAATTATACTCTTTCTCACCCATATCACAGGCATATAAAAATTCACGAGACATCATCATAAATTTTAAATTCAAAATTTTATTGTAAATCTGTGACCCACAGATATCCAAATTCCACATTTTGTTTCCATATTTGTTTCCCATAGTAAATAGATTCATAATTATGGGACTTTCCTTCCCATAGCAGTTTGGCTCAGCAGGTAATTGGTCTTTCTTATGGCTTACAATGTTTCCATATTCAAGACTCCTTTGCTTCCTTCACTTTCAACTTCAATCAACCAAACAAATTGTTAGTTTCCATGCACATACATTTTATTGCACCTTTATAACATCATCACAAACAATTTCAGAATTGTGCATACTAACAATCAAATTCACTTTCTCAAAAAGGAAATACCATTCCTTGCAGTTTGGCTCAGTAGGAAATTGGTCTTCCTTATGGGCTTACAATACTGCCATATCCAAGACCCATTTCCTCCTGCAATTTCAACATTTCTCAGCCAAACAAATTGTTAGTTTTCATGCACATTGCCTTTTCAAAATTAAGAATACTAACATTCCAAGTCATTTTCATTTATTCAAGGATACAAAGAAAAATGATACCTCATCCCTTACCTATGTATCATTTCAGCCTACCAATTTTTTCAGAATGTAATTCATATATCAATTAACCTTAATGAATATGCAAACGTTCATGGCCACATTCATACCCAATGCACCTTTGCATTGATTTTAAGTTTCCCACACTTTACGACAAGTACTTTTTCATGGTGCGTTGGAGCTTAGACAATATTTTCACCATATGGTTTATTCATTCCCATTCATTGTTGCAACAGGACTATGCTTCCAGCTACAAGATGATCACTATTCCAATTCAGTACATATGAAACTACAAGTTTCACATGAATGCCTTTAAGCATTCCTCCTTCATTAATAACCAGGGTGCCAACACTCATGGCCACCCAAATTTGGTTTTCTCTAACACCTATACAATGTAAGTAGAGATGTTGGAAGGTCCTCCTTCCTCAATGGAAATCCATTGTCTTTCTTTTATGAAAACATGCATTTCTTGGAAGCAATTCCATGCAACTTTCTATCTATGAGCACTTTTGTTTCCAATCGTTCCTTGATTGGTCCATGTATTCATGACATATTAGTTCATGAATTCTTCTGAGGATTACAATCAGTCTTTACTACCATAGGTTCACACCTCCATCATTCAGGTTCTCCTTCCTGAATCATACCCTACTTGGGTATCCAAGGCATACAAATGCCTTTCAATGTTCCATACATAACATTAAGACCGTAAAATACTTCAGAAGGGATTCTTACCCAATCCCTTCATACCTTAATCCACATAGGCATGGACATTTTTATATATGTTTTGGTTGTTAGCACCCCCTCTGATATTATCCCTTCAGTGGTGCTCCATGGGGACTTTTAAAGTCCCTTCAACAATCTTTCAACAAGAACCTTCTCATAGTCATCCTCTAATTGAGGTTGTTCGTTATTGGCATTTGTCTTTCTCAAAAATTTCAATCTATTTCTTTTTACACATGACATACATCATAAACACATTAGTCATTATGTAAATTAAATATGTAAGTACCATAGCATTTAAATTAATAAAACATTTTCAGACATGTCCTAGCATATATGTATGCACTTCATCACATTATCCTTAATGTTTTCATGAGTGCAATACTGACAGTTCTCAATTGTTTCTGCAGTAATACAATCCTCATCACTACGGTGTCAAAACATTTACTTTCATTAGCRTAATAGCTTTATCATCCTAGGGAAAAACATAATACACATCAAGAAAATAATTGAGGCTCTCCCCTTCTTCAAATTATTTCTACATCGCCTGGGACTTTTCAGCCAGGCTGAGTTATTTCTAAGGCCTCACTGTCTTTTCTATGCTTTTGCAACTTACTCCCTGTTGGGATCTTCCTGCTCTTTTCCTTGAGTAGCCTTGGTTAGGCCTCACCCTAACCTTTTTGGAATACAACAACATTCTTTAATAGCAAATTTATTTATTTTGTTCATAATGGATCATGAACCTGTGCCTCCTGCACATTACCATTCGGTTATTAGAATGGTAAATATTCATTTATTAGTCTTTTGTTCCTTATATGATGTTTTTCAAAATGTAATCCAAGATTCTGGTGTGTATATATATATATATATATATATATATATAAGCTTGTGGCTCACTGCTTAATTATCAACAGTCATTAAGGTTGTGACTTTGTTTTCCCGACAGAGTCTTCACACAGTTCCTCCACAAGGAACTCCTTCAACGTGCAACTTCCTTATTGCATATCCGTCACTATTTTTGATGGCCTCAACCTTGATTTAGCTTTAGAAGTTTACCAAATATCCCATAAGGAATATAAACATGCATCTTTGTCATGTACTCAAATTATGTATCCATACATATTATGGTTTTGTTAACTTACATCCTTGATGTACTTAACCATATTCATAATCTTGAACCTTCCTGTAGAGGTCATAGGTATGTTTCACAGCCCACCTACATCTCTACCTTTAAGATCAGTCAACTCAAGATTGTTCACAATCCTTCTCATGTTATTCTCAAAGGCATAATCATTTGCCTCTTATTATGACAACAGAGCATCTTTGCTCATTTACCCTTTTTATCTAATTATATTAGTATTTCCTGAGGAAAGGGAATACATTCCCCCTCAAGCTATTATTTGGAACATAACTTTCATGACTCTTCGGAATGGAGTTAGCCATGCATCCGTAGTATTCATTTATTCTGGACAAGAGCAATTTTTTCTTTATATTTCACTCATCAGGGAAACCATATCGTATATATAGCTATACTCTTACATCACACATGTGCATCACTTGCACGTTCAATATTGTTCATACCTAGTTGGTATTAAAATCAGGCTTCATATTAGGAAGCTCCACAGTGCATTAAACCTATGCACTCAAGCATAATTAAACACAGATAAGTATTCATCCTACTAGCTTATTGCTTGAACTTTTTCCATGTCATTCACACACATGGACATATCAGGCTTCTATATCCTTTTTCCCAAGGATCTTCCAACCATCCTTATGATCATGTATACACATTCATGTATAAGTAGGTGCATCTCTTGCACCTTTTTACCTCATGCATTCGCTTGATAGTTTAATTTTATCACTAGTGTCCTTTAGTTTGAGATTTCAGTCACTTACAAGACTAATCTCTTAGTCATATCTCGTATTGATGTTGCCTTATCTCATGGAAATACCCAACCAGGGTCACTTTCCTCTTTTTGCGACAACGTCTAGCAAGAAAAACTTCTCGCCTAAGCGTCCATAGGGTTTTACCCATCTCACTTTTCTCTGGTCATGAGGAGTTATATACTTCGATTTTAATTTAAAGTAGTAACTATAACTGCCAAAGATCCTACATGATCCTATAAGATTCCTTTAATCCCACAAAGGTATTAACCATTATATAATCCACCATCATTAGTGCCTGAAGTTCCAACTACCCATGATTAGAAGCAGTGTTATGAACACCAGGTCATTCGTCCTTTGGGCTTTAGTTTCCCTTGACAGAACCCTGCCACCTTCAACTATCCACAATCAAGTCTTATTATAAATGTTAATTAGCATATCCCTACTCCGGTAAAAGTAGTTATCACTTAGAAAAAGGGCTAAAGAAATTCTTCTGTTGAAATTCAAAAAGAATTCCCAAAATCACAAGTTCAATCTATAGTCCTTCTCCTCAAGGAGTAAATGCAGATAACAATACCTCCTTACGCAACTCGTACATGAGCTCAAGCAGGCCAAGTGTTGTAACCATGCTCTGATACCAATTTGTAACACACCCACGACGGGGCATAAAAAATTTCGCTTTTCTTAAAGGACAGATTCTCCATTCATGGTTTCTAATTTGGAAATTCGGGGAACCAGTCCAACCTCTCGGTCAAGGATCTATGATTCTGAAGCCAAATGAATCTCCGAGACCCTGATGGTCTCGCTCTATAATTAAACGCAGACCCCTTCGAATTTCGGGTGCAGGTCTAATGGTACCCGCGACCTTCCCCTTCGTGCCTACGAAATCTCAGAGTCTGGGTGCTAGCTCCTTTTCTAATAATCCCCTTCCTTGATATGACCTTGGGAAATGGCCTTACTTAACCATGCAATTGTGGGTGCGGCCAAGTGTGGTTTGAAACCAAACAACTTTAATCCCCACAATTCACCTTGAGCCTCTACATGTCCTTTCTCCAAAACTGTCGTTTGGATTGCGACCCACCCAAATTTCGCGCACCTTCATTCCCTGCAATGCGATGGGACCTTCGATCTCATGACCTTGACGGTGCTTCTCAATTGACATATCAGATCTATCCTTTCTGAATCTACAAATCAGATCTAAGATTTCAAAATCAACGACTGTGATTTTTTTTCGTGATTCAGGTTTCGGGAGTTTCAACTCTCAACTTTCACTTCCTTCGTCAATAGCTATCTTCCGAAGTTGAAGATCTGTTGACACCTGTCCTTAACAAACGGACAGTTCTGATGAGCTTCATCTCTTCGGTCTTCGGGATTTCTTGCTCCTTCATTCACCCCTTTCTCCTAGAGTCCTCTATACCCGGATTTGTATATCAGATGCCACGTGTCTACTTAGATCAACGGTCTATATCCGCTCTCCACAAACACAAATATCCGGAGTGAATCCTTCTGGAGTGTCGGATATTCTGACACCTTGCCACTCGAAATCAACAGCCCTGGTCCTCTTCGGGACTTCGACACTTTTCAACCAAGACCAAGTCAATGGTCCTTCGACCTCCTCCTCGATCAACGATCGAGATCTCCTTCGGGACTTCGGTGCTTTCACCCACTGCTTTCCTTCGAAATCTTCCAATATGTCACCACGCATCTCTCTGGATCTAATGATCCAAATTCACTCTGGACTTCAGGTTTCAGGAGTTTCAACTCTCAACTGAAACATTCGAAGTGATTCTTCCTAGAGCCTCGGATCTGTTAACACGTACCTCCCCTGACGACCAACGGTTAGGATTTACTTCGGCGATTTCAAACTCTCCTTGACCACAAGCTCTCACTCAGGGGTTGTGGATCTTGATCCACCTATCTTTCTTGGTGATGAACAACCCCACTACACTTCTGGACTTTGGGACTTTGGCCAGTCAACCCTCCTGTGCACACAAAGGTTAAAACTCGTGCACTTTACCTTAGATCGAACGACTATCATTCCCTTGTGCTCAGATCTGACGGTTAGGATTTGTTCCCTTATCAGTGCTTCTCCTCTACTTCCCTGGATGTTGATCTAACGGTCCAGGATTCTCCCAACTTGGAATAGTTTTGTAGATTTTCAAGGCCTCAACCTTCATTCTTCCTGTGAGCCCGCCTATCTTGGGTCTCGACTTTTCTCTTGAAAATGTTATCTCTTATGAGATTTTCGATTCTATCGGACCTACGATACCGAAGGACTCCATCACTCAGTGGATTTCCTAAGGGACTCACAACCATCCCTCTCGCAATTGTTCAAGGCCCGATAGTCATGATCTGACCGATACTGAGGTGTCCATCGATCGATGGTTCACAATAATTGCATGGCCCCAACATGCGTGCTCTTTATCAGAGAGCTCAACCTCCAACATTTGGAAAGTTCTTGTTCGACTCTGGTCTAATCCTAGTCATTGATCTTCCATCCCCAACGAGATCAATGACGTGGGTTGATTGCGGGTTGTGAACTAGCAGGTTTGCTAAATTCACCTTCGCACTCTGCAATGATTCCCAATCGTCGATTAAATCGAGTGTCTGGTGTTTGATTCAGTAACTTCAGTGAGTATTTGATTCGATCTGACGACCGGTATTGCCTCTCCTCCATTGTCATATTCTTAAGTCATGGGTAGTTCTGGTAACTTGACTATCATCTACCTCCTAGATATGACGGTTGGGACAGTTCCCAAGCATCCTCAGATCTAAGGTTCAAAGTTAATTTCAGGACTTTGGGACTTCGAGGATTCTACCTCCCTTATGCAAAAATCGTGAAGTCTGAATGACTCCAAGGGTTAACTCCCACACTCTTTCCCATATCCAATGGTCGCAACAGAATGTGGCTTCTTTTGAACAAATTTCGTCTGTTCGTCTTCCAAACAAGGGAACCTTCCCTTTCTATAGTTCAACATCGCTACCCTTCCTGAGATTTGTTAGCTCTAAAGGGCTTAATATATTTTCACTCTTTCTTTTGAACTTAACACTTGGAATAATCCTTCTTCGCACCCCTTATGCTCATTCGTCAACTCTAGAACTTAAGTGGTTCTCGGTCTCTGTCTGCCTTGCAAATATCCTGTGCATGCATGCACTATCTCTCCTGAGCTTTAACAGAATCCCTCCTCCAAGGAACTCATAATGACTAGGAGTGTCGACATGCGTACGTGAAACTATGCCCAAGTTCGACGAACTCACAGTTCGTGGATCTAGCTTGAGCCACCACAGGGCAAAAGCATTTACAAATACAAAACATGTCCAATCCATACTTGCTTAAATACACAATTTAAACAGAAATAGAGTGATACAGTATACCCATTAAGAAAACATACACATTCCTAGGTCCTTCACAGTATACCCCATTTCATTACATAATTACAGCTTAATTTCATAGAGTATGAAAATACTTATCTATTACAAGTTGCATCCAACCAACTCACTGTGGGTGTGCACCTTTCCACCCAACCATAGGCTCAGAGGCATTAATTCTTAGCACGCTAGCCATCCCTATGCCAAGCCATGATATCACTAGGGAATTTACACCATATCTTAGAGAAACTCTCTTTGTCACAACGACCCTGTGAGGTTTATTAGATGCTTCCTCAACATCAAGATCGCACTCAGGTTCTTTGGGTCGTGTTTTTGGCACTTCCTTTGGGTTCACACATCTCTATTATGAGCTTGTGTTCTCCTCCCATGTCTCTGTATGTATCTTACCTTCCCTCCTCTGGAAGGTTTTCTGACCTGTCTTGTTCCTTCTGTCAGAAGGAAGCTCAGGTCTGCAGGTCTTTGTGATACTTCGAGCTGACATATTGTAGCTAGACCATGTTTCCATTCATGGGGGTGGTTGATGATTCAACCATCGGTCCTTTCTTTATTAACTGATTTCTTTCCTCTATATATATCATGGCTCGTACTTCAAGGCTTCACCCCCAACAGTCAGTTATGGGTAGTTTAACAATAATACATTTACATTGTCTGCATGCCTTAGAATGGTAATCCTATTTTAATATTAATTACAAGTTGGGGGAAACATGGTGTTACACAAATGGTCTCATCTAGTTGCCCAAAATCCTTTGAGGTCAGTGAGAGCCCAATATCTTCCATCATTGTTGCCATCACCCACATCCCTAGAGCTAATATCTTGACGATACGAATCACCCTAGCTATCTTAGCTATATCAAGATTTTAATAATCTACAATCAACTACCCTATTATCTTAGTCCCCCCAATTAGGGATGGAAATCTCATTACAAATGGGGAGCCCAATCAAAAAATACAAATCCTAGAGCTCCAGGTCCAATTTTTGTCCTCTCACATCAAAGCACTAGTTGTCAAGAATCCACATCATGATAATCCATGTAAGTAGTCTCTCATCGGAGAAAAACAATGAGAACTAAACAAACTTCAATAGCCCATATCTAGCAATATAATGTTGCAATCACTCACCCATCACCTCTGCATGAAGGTCATCAAACTCCCACTTTCACCTCCAAACTGACATCTCTAGCTACCTATACAAAACATAAGAAAACATTTTTTCATCAATACATAAATAAATCCTCCTCTTGCACATTGTTCCATGCCACCTTTCCTTATGCAGTGTCACATGTCATGTACATATCAAATAACATGTTTGCATGACCTTTTCACATAGACAATGATCTTTTCTAGTGCACGGTATAGAAACTATTCATAGAACACTTATGCATCTCGTGTGATTTCCCATATAATAGTCACTCAAATATATCATGCACTTTATGGTCTCATCACTCATGCATACATGCAACTGTCAAAGGAGAAGTCACACTCTTCACACAAATACTCCTTTGAAGTGTGCATGACATGGAAGAAACCCTAATGGGATTTTATATAGGTCCATTGGGCCCTAATCTAGGAAATAAAACAATTAAAAATGAAGTAGGAGAGGATCCCAGTAAATATCTGGTCACATATTTCGATTATGACAATTCAATTCTCTACAATGAGCTCTAGAAAAAAATTCTCAATGGGATCCATACAAACTCTAGAAAGTGAAAATGATTGTCAAAATTTGTGTCCCAACCTATTTATAGGATTGACTCAAATTTTCTTTTGGCCTATATGGGATCCCATCAGCTCAATTTATTGTGCCATTGGATTTGTTTTCTTGGGCACTTCCACTATGTGTAGTTTGTTTCGTGTGCCTAGGTACTTCATTAAGGTACTCCGTTAAGATCCCTTTTCATAAAATATTATTTTGGCTCATACAAGAGCCCATGAATCTCATTTTTTTCACAATTTGTATCAATGAATTTGTTTTAACAAGTACTTCCATTCTATGGTATTTGTTTTATGTGTGTGAGTAGGAACCATATTTTCCTGTCATTCCAACCAAGCCCATTGTCACCCCTTCTAGTATACTTATTTAAATTGGCATATAGATTTYGTATCCCCTCTGCTTATGTTGTAATTTCCTTGTTTTCCACCCTCTGAATATGCCTTTAGGTTCCTCCACACTAGATCAAGTTTCCTCACCCATCCATGTTACATTTAGAACTTACCTATCAATTGTACTCCACCTTCATGGGTTGCCTTGATTTAGCATGCATTTCATGYTGGCACCCATGCCACATTTTCCCTATTAAGATCAAGAGTTTGTGTAGTCCACATCCCAAAGAAAAGACTCCCATTTTTCTCACTTCAGTTTGTTTCCCTTGGACTCCTAAGTAATTTCTATAAGTTTATTTTATTATGTTGTGGCTCATTGCATGCCATTAACCCCTTGCCTTATTCATGACCAGAAGACCATTTTCATTTTATCCCTCCACTCACGATTCCCTCAAGGAGACTATTAATCCCTAGAAAGATCCATAGGTTATGTATAAGATCCTTTATTAATCTCTATATATTGAATTATTACATTTATAGTGTTATATTTGTATGTCGGCTAGAACCCTTCATTGCAGCCTTTAATTATAATTGTACCCTTTGTCTCCTATATATATATACCAAGAAGACCTAGTCTTAGGATCATCTTATCTCATCTCACATTTTATTTTGAATTGTATATATTGTAAAATGAGGTTTCCCCCTCAAATTGGACTGTATTCATTGACTTCTTATCATTTCTAAGGCGTTGGATCATAGAAATTGGCATCAGAGTTTACAATCCTAGGGTTCTTCAAGTGAGTCATCTTGGAATTTTCGCTTTTTTTGGGGGGGGGTTGCTTTAGACAATTAAATTTGGAGGTTACTTAGAAGACATATCAAGGTACCTGTGGTAAAAAATTTAAGTTCTATATTGTTATACTTTACTCATCCTAAATTCAATTGTAAACAAGCCATCTTGGGATTTTTGCTATAACTTCTTTTCTGGGAGGTTTCAGATAGTGAATTTTTTTGGAGACCGAAGAAACATCTCCTAGTACCGGTGATCCAAATTTCATATTATTTTTTTCAACACTTTCATATATATAGTCCATTTAATACAAGGCTTGTGATTAATCCAGAAATCAGTTTTAAAAGAGTCAACTTGACATTTTTGTTGTAACTTTTTTTTTGTGAAGTTTGTGATTCTTAAATTTTCATAATATTAAGGAGACATAGCGAATTACATGTGAAAAAAAAATCATTTTCTCAATCATTATAATTTGTGATATATGTCTCATGGAATTTAGGGTTGTTCATTAATTCTGAAATTAGTCTTAAACAAGACAATTTGGTATTTTTGCTATAACTTTTTATCAATGAAGGTTCATACTATGAAATTTTCAGGAGTTCAATAAGTCATATCGGATTATTACATTCCAAAATTTCAGACTTAGAAGGGTTCAAAGTTCAGAGATATATCAGGAAAAAGGTCATACTCCAAATTAAGGGTTTGAAAGGTACGCAACTTACAATTGGCATAAATTTTCATTGGAAGAACTATTTTTGGTGATTCAAAATTTGTGATAAAGAGGAAAAATAGAATAATTATTATTTTTTCACATGGAAAATTAATCTACAAGAAATAATGTTGGTACTCCTCATAAAAAATAAAACAATGACTTCCGAAGAAAATGAAGACTTTGAAAACAAGCTAACCCAGTTAAAGAACCAAGTTGATGAAATGAGTGATAGTATGTTGAAACTAGTGGATTTATTACATTCTCTAGAATCCCTAAAAATGGAAATTGAAGATGAAATGAAAAATATTATGGATGAAAGTAATAATGAAATGAAAAATAAGATGGATGAAAATAGGAAAGAATATGGAAAAGAAGATGAATGAAAACAGTGCACACGTGAAAAATAAGATGGATGAAACTAGGTATCAAATGGAAAACAAGATTAATGAAATGCAAAAATCCATGAATGAAAATAAGGAGGAAATGAAAATATCCATGAAGTCCCTAGAAACCATTATCTTATAGAGGATCCCTAACATGGATATGGAGATTCAAGGAAATCGTGAAAATAAGGAGAACAATGGTATTGTGACTCGAACACATATGGGGAGTATTTTAACACATTTGGAGAGAACAAATATTGAATCTCACAGTCATGATCATTCTTTAATTTAATATCCACCTCATCAAGCTTTCAATGCAACACCAAGGAACTACTTCATTCCAAATATCAATATGAGTAAGTTTGATGGTAAATATCCTCTAACATGGATATTCTAGATGGAGCAATTCTTTGATCTACACCAAATTCTAAGACTACAAACAGTACCAATTGCTTCCTTGTATTTAGAAAATGATCAATTTGTTTGGTATCAATGACTTTGTGAAAGAAAAAAAAATTCTAGTATCTCTTGGTCTATTTTTACAGATTAATTGATATCACATTATGGGGATATTAAGAGCAATGCATTATTTAATAAATTGATAAATATTCGGTAAAAAGTTATGATTAAAAAGCACATTCAATAATTCCAAAAACGCAATCTCAGGGTAAATAAAATTTCTAAGGATAATTTGTTAGACCTCTTTATGGGTACGTATATCATTCAACATAAGGTGCATCTCTTCGAACCTAAATCCCTAGACCAAGATTTTAGTATGGAAATGAAAGTGGAAAACAAAAATATCACTACTAGAAGGGTGGTCATTGACAACTATAGAGAGCACCATGCTCCCTCTCCTAAACCAATAAGGTTGACACCTCAATGAATGAATGAAATAAGAGAAAAGGGACTATATTTCAATTTTGATAGAAAGTATAGTAAAGGGCATAAATGAGGTGAGAAGAAATTATCCTACATTGACTATGAAGAGGAAGAATATCAATAATTAGAACCATCACAAGAGACAGATCTAGAAGAAACTACTCCAATGATATCTTGTCATGAATTGGATGACATCAATGCTCCACAAACCCTCATGATACAAGGATACATCAAAAAGAAAAAGGTAACAATGTTGATTGATTTTGTTAGTACCCATAACTTTGTCAATTACAAATTAGCAAAAGATTTCAATTGCTTTGTCTCTCAAACACCAATGTTTCAAGTAATGATTGCATATAGAGGTACCATAAATTGTTCTGAGAAGTTCCATAGTATTAATCTCACTATGGGGGAGTATTTATTGGATAGTCTCATGATTTCCATCCCAATGGGTGGTGTTGATCGTGGATTAGGGGTCCAATGGTTACAATCATTGGGAACAATGGTTCTTAATTTTCAAGATATGTTCATGATATTTTCCTCATAAGGGAAGGAAATTGAGCTTAGATGTATCCAAAGGAAACCCTCTAAGGTGTTAAGTTATAATAGCATGACAAAATTACTCAAAAAGGGACACCATAGTGTAATTTCACAATTGTACTCACTAGATGTTCAAATATCTATATCATCTACTTCAATGGATATTCAAATAATTATCAACATCCATTCCAAGGTATTTGGAGAGATGTCTAAGGGTCTTCCACATGCTCGATATCATGACCATGTTATTCATTTGCAACCAAGAAGTGTATCGCCTAACATTAGGCCTTAAAGGTGTCGATATGCACAAAAGAGTGAGATTGAGCGTATGATCCCAGAAATGTTAGATGTGGGCATCATTGAACCTAGCCAAGGTTATTTCAATTCACCAATAGTGATGTTTACGAATAAGGATGGTTCATGGCATATGTGTCTATATTATAGACAACTCAACAAAATGACCATCAAATATTAGTTTCATATTCCTTCCATTGATGAATTATTATATGAATTGCATGGATCAATTTTCTTTACTAAGTTGGATCTTCATTCAAGAAGACATTCCCAAAACATCCTTTAGAAGACATGAAGGCCACTATGAGTTTTTGGTTATGCCATTTGGACTTACTAATGCACCTTCAACATTTCAAAGCTTGATGAATTCTGTTTTCAAACCCTTCCTTAGAAAATTTGTGTTAGTATTTTTTTTATGACACATTAATATATAAGAAATCTTGGGAAGAGCATGTACAACATGTTGACGGAGTATTACAACTTCTAGAAGAGAAATAACTCTATGCAAATCCTTCCAAGTGTTCCTTTGGGGTTCGAGAAGTGGAATATTTGGGCCATATTGTATCACATGAAGGTGTAAAAATGGACCCTAATAAAATTAAAACAATGAGGGAATGTCCAATTCTTAAAACCTTGAATAAACTTAGAGGTTTCTTAGGATTGATAAGCTATTACCACAAATTCTTCAAGAACTATGGTCAAATAGCAGCACCTCTATTAGCATTATTGAAGAAGGAATAATTTTCTTGGACTGAAGCAAAAATCAAAACTTTTGAATAACTTAAGGATGTTATGTGTACAACTCATGTCTTGGCCACACTTGACTTCAAAAAAACATTTATTGTGGAGTGTGATGCCTCAGGCCATGGCATTGATGCAGTTTTAATGCAATAAGGAAGGCCCCTTGCCTTTGAAAGCACCCAACTTAAAGCAAAAAACTTACTCAACCCAATTTATGAAAAAGAAATGTTGTCCATACTAGATACAGTTAAGAAATGGTGCCCTTACCTAACAGGAAGACACTTCAAAGTAAAAACATATCATGATAGCTTGGAGTAATTCTTGTAGCAAAGATTATATTCATAATAGAAACAAAAATGGGTTACAAAGATGCTAAGTTATGACTTTGAAATTATATACAAAAAAGGAAAACATAATGTTGTGGCAGATGCCTTTTCAAGGAAAGAAGAAGAAATAGAAGGTTCATTGTGTGTTATCTATTACGCAACTTGATTGGGTGGAAGAAGCAAGGATATAATGGAAGCAATATAAAGATATATGCAAGATCATTCAACAACTACAAGAGGACCCCATCTCATTATATAGTTTTGTATGGAAGAATGATTTGCTATGGTATCATGATCTCCTATATTTATGTAAGAATTCCCAACTCAAACAGAAGGTCCTTCTGAAATTGTACACTTATCCTCTAGGAGGACATTCAAGATTCTGTAAAATGTACCACAAGATCAAGAAGTATTTTTTTGGGGAAGGTCTTAAAATTGATGTTCAAAATTTTATGTCTGAATGTGTGATCTGCCAATAGAATAAGGGAGAGACAATCAAGACGTCAGGTCTCCTACAACCATTAATTGTACCAAGTCAATGTTGGGAAGAATTTTCAATGGATTTTATTATAGGATTACCCAAATATGAAGGAAATGTGATCATTATGGTAGTAGTGGATCGACTGAAAAAGTATGCCCATTTTTTCTCTCTTTCTCATCCTTTTAAAGTAAATACATAGTTGCAACATTCATGGAAACAATTTAGAACCTACATGGAGTCCCCAAGATTATTTTAAGTGAAAAAGATCCAATTTTCACTGGAAAATTTTGGACTGAATTATTTTCTTATTTGGGTACTCAATTGGTTCATAGCTCATCTTACCATCCTCAATTCGATGGGAAATAAATATTGTGAATAAATTTCTAAAAGGATATCTTCATTGTTTTGCATACAATAAACAAACACAATGGGTCAAGTGGTTACCCTTGGTGGAATGGTTGTACAACACATCCTTCCATACTTCATCAAAAATTTCCCCATTTTTGGCACTTTATGGATATCGTACTCCATCCATCACATCACCCTTGAAAGGGATTGCAAAGGTTCAAGTAGTGGAAGACCACATAGGGAACCAACAATAGGTTCTCAAGCTATTGAAGGACAACTTGGTTATGGCACAAAATAGGATTAAACACCAAACAAATAAACATAGTAGTGAAAATGAATTTGAATTAGGGAATTGGGTGTTTCTGAGGCTACAACCATACAAATGTATGTCCCTAAAGCAACAAAAGAAGGACAATAAATTATAACCCAAATATTATGTCCCCTATAAGGTTTTGCAAAGGATTGGGAGTATGGCTTATAAATTGGAATTGCCTCCATATTCATGTGTACATCTAGTCTTCCATGTTTATTTTTTAAAGAAGGTAAACGACAAGAAGATCCCAGTCCAAAGAGTTTTACCAGAGATTGAGGAAGAAGTGAAAATCATGCTAGAACTATAAACAATCCTTGAAACAAGGATTAAGCAGTTGAGAAATCGAGCAATTACTTAGTACCTCATCAAATGGAAGAACCTACCATGTGTCTCCGATATATATATGCCAAGGAGACCTAGTCTTAGGATCATCTTATCGCATATTGTATTATGATTTGGATATATTGCAAATGAAGGTTTTCCCCACAAAGTCGATTGTATTCATTGAATTCTTATCATTTCTAAGGTGTAGGATCACAATAGAGATGCTCTCTGGTGACCTCCCCCTAGTCACTTCCATCTACCAGCATTATTTCCTCATATTTAGGTTAGAATTGTTTAGTTTCACTTTGGAAACCTATCTCCTTTCTTGTAACATATCTGAACTCTTTCATTCTTTTCTTATTTATAAAATAAAATTCTAAAACCATAAAAATTTCCAAAACAACCAAAAACAACAGGGAAATCAACATGCATGACTTATTTCACCTTCAAGCATGATCTCTTTTTCTCATAGTAGTCCTCATCACCCTCATTCAAATATTTGTACTAAGTCATCCATGTTTTTTCCTTTTACATACTTCATTGCTCCAATGCACTCACTCATTTACCTCCAATCACATTTCATCACTATGGCCCCTGATATTTTCACCTACCATTAGTTAAACCTGTCATTCTAGACCATGAATCTCCTCGTGAATTAAGTTTACCTATGTGTATGTGGTCCCAAGTAAAAAGTTTACATTGCTCACCTTCCAGTCTTCACCTCAACATCATGTCGTGTTCTATTGATTTTGTTTATGGTTGTTTCCCAAGTCAATCATGATTTTTTCTTTGTTCAAGCTAGGAAGTCTTGAATCTCTTACTCATTTGCCAACTTGTCCACCCATGTTAAATTGTCAATAAGTTACATTTGTTTCTTGATATTTTGCACCTCATATCAGTTTCTATGGGATGCTCTATTCCTTATTTTCCACAAACCTTCTCGTGTGTGTGTGAATGTGTTACATTTGTTTCTTGATATTTTTTATCTCATGTCGGTTTCTGGGGGATCCTTTATTCCTTGTTTCCCACAAACATTCCTATATGTGCACACCCACACACACACACACATTACATCATTCTTCTTTATTTTGCAGGTGGTCTTCATCACTTTTTTGGGGTGGTTCTCCCTCTTTATCCATTGTTCTCCTTATTTGGTTTTCCCTAATAGAACTATTTGGTAAGAAAATCATGATGTCTTTCAGTTATACAAGTTTATCCTAACCTCACATATCAGGGAGAAATTGTTATTTCCCTATTATCACTCATATGTGACATTTGAGTTGTCATATTAAAAAACATCACCAATCCATGTATAACCTACATAATGCAACCTATCACATCATAACATGGTCATTTTGTACCTCACTAAGCATGGCTAAATATTGAATTGATTTTTGTAGGGTGGTGCAATTTATTATTTATTACMTAAACAACTCATTCAAATATTCCCTTGAGATCAACACAACCCCTATAAACCCATAAATTGGCTAGTCCACGACTCAAAAATGTGCATGTGCTTCTTGTATGATGTAGTGGGTATGTGAAAATTGTTGAAATATTGTAACTACAAAGAGTATTTTATTTATTATTGAGTTATTATTCATCAGATCAATACCCTTTGTGGATTGATCATGTGGGGMATTGTAATTGACCAAATCCATTTTGTGGATTGGTCAAACCCTAATTGTATTATGCAAATTACAAAGTCGCCCTTCAGGCCTAATTAAAGTTTTTTTAACCATTAAGAAGAGAAGATGGCCCTACCCAATGAAGAGACACAATTSCAGTGCCTTCCAGCTAGCATAAATAAAGGAGGCTAGTGCCTCATTATTTCATTCACTTACTCACTCATCAAGTGTGCAAGTTTGGTAGCTGCAGTTGGGAGAAGAAGGAAGAGAGAGGCGCATTGCTCAATGTTGGATATTCTCTAGTGTTTTGGTTTATTGTCTTAGCATTGTATTGGCTATCTGTATTAAGGAAGTTTTTGTTGGGTTTTCTCCCACATGAGGGTTTCCCAGGATAAATTTTGTGTATCTTGTGATTGTGTTTCTCTTAGTGATCCTACCTATGTTATTGTTATCTAGTAAATTGAAAATAAACCTAATAATAGCTCAAAACTTAACATGGTTTCAGAGCTAAGTTGAAGAGAGAACCTTTCACTAGATAAGAAAAAATGTCATTGTTGTCGTACAAGAAAATTAGGGTTTTCTATTGAAGAGGAATTTCAGCCTAAAACTCATCAAAGAAGTGCACCCTAGCCTAGCAAACTCTTTGGCAGCATCAACGCACTTTTTCAGTGGAAAAAACTCCCAGAAAGTGAAACCCTAGTTTTCACTGGTACCAGAAACCAGGAAACCAGAACCAGTACCAGTACCAGAAGTACCAATTCAAAATTTTGCAGGCCCAGTTTGAAGGGGGGAATTTTGGATTTTCTAAAATATGATTGCACCAGGCTACTCACCTCAGCCAAGCGCACCTCCTAGTAAGTTCGGATTTAAATTATGAGCATTTTCAATTTTTGGTCATTTTCCCAACTCCAAGTCAAGATGTATGCAAGCACTAAGCCTATTGAGAAGCTAGAAGGTGTGGATAACTTATGTGCCTAGAAGTACAGGATTTTACTCATTCTTGAAGAGAATGACCTAGCAAAATTCATTAAATAAGATGTACCAGAACCTATCGATTTTGTAGCTAAAGCAAAACACCAAAAGTAGACACGGTTAGGGCCAAAAGAATCATTGCAGACTCTATTAAAGATCACTTGATCCCTCAAGTGGCTTCAAAGAAAACTCCAAAAGAAATGTTTGATTCCCTAACCAGAATGTATGAAGGAAATAACATCAACCAGAAGATGAATCTAACAACTCAACTCAAAAGTACAAGGATGTAGAAAAGAGAAACAGTTCATGAATATTTCTCTACAATATCACAATTCAAGGAACAACTAGAAGAAATTGGTGATACTCTAGATGAAGATGAACTCATAATGATATCTCTTAATGGTCTCACAATACCTTGGGATGCGTTCATCCAAACTATTTGTGCCAGAAAGGAGGAACTACATTTTGACAGTTTGTGGGAAGAATGCATTCAAGAAGAAGCAAGAGTAGCTAACCGAGAAGCAGTACTATCAAGAGATGAAGATCAATCCCTAGCTGCTCATACTAAAGGAGGAAGGAAGAGGTCTCAATTCCAGAAGGAAACTCATCAACATAAGGAGCCTCACTCCCCAAACAAATTCATCCATAAAGAATCTCACCCTCCAAGGAGATTCCAAAAGTTTCAGAAAAGTCAAAGAAGAGAAGAATATTTCTCATCCTACCAATGTTACCATTGTGAAAAGATGGGACATATTGCTAAGAATTTTCCATCTAGAAGAGAAGAATACAAGAAGAGAAACAGAAGGCACCATGCCCATACAGTTGAATATGAAGAACCACCCACAAAGATGATAAAAGAAAAGATTGAAGAATATGTCTTAATCTCTACCCTCTCAGGATTAATGTCACCTGGTGAGGATACTTGGCTCATAGATAGTGGTGCTTTCAAGCACATGACATTTCAAAGAGACTTTATTTCTTTCCTTACAGAAAATAACTTTCCCCAGAAAGTTACACTTGGAGATGATTACCAGCACCCTATCAAAGGAGTAGGAGAGTCGAATTACAAACTTGATTCAGGGACCCCAATGAAGATGAAGGATGTACTGTATGTACCGGTTTGACAAAGAACTTACTTTCTCTCTTAGTGTTAGATAATAAAGGCTTCAGAGTTTCTTTCATATATGGAGAAGTTCTTATGTGGTCCAAAGGAAAAACCATAGAAGATGCAATTGTTATTGGAACAGAAGAAGTTGGCTTGTATAAGCTAAAAGTTCACTCAAAAGAAGCCTTGACTCATTCCATTAAGAATCCATGTGAACTTTGGCATATAATATTAGCTCACATAAACTACAAGACATTACCATATGTAAGCAAGGCAGTCATAGGTCTACCAAAATTCAAGGTTGACCATGAAGGTGTGTGCAATGGATGTGCACAAGGAAATAACATCAAGAACCCTTTCCCGAAGAGAGACAATAAAGAAAAAGGAGTCTTAGAGCTCATACACTCAGATGTATGTGGCCCAATGCCATCAACCTCCATTAGTGGGTATGTATACTATGTGTCTTTTATTGATGACTATTCTCGAAAAACCTAGGTTTACATTTTGAAATTAGAAGATGAAGTGTTCGGTAAATTCAAGGAATTCAAAGCCTTGATAGAGAATCTCTATGAAAGAAAGATCAAGATACTCAGGTCAGATAATGGAGGAGAATACACCTTAAAAGAGTTTGTAAAATTTTGTAAAGATGACGAGATCAAGAGGGAGCTCACCACTCCCTACAATCCTCAACAAAATGGTGTAGCAGAAAGAAAGAATAGAACTATAATGGAAGCAGTGAAGACTATGATCCATGATCAAGATCTTCCAATGCACTTATGGGCAAAAGAAGGAATAACATAAGTGTATATAGAACAACCCCAAGGTTTTGAAGTTGAAGACAAAAAAGACTCATGTATGCAGATTAAACAAGGCTCTGTATGGATTGAAGCAAGCACCTAGAGCTTGGTATGGAAGAATTGACAGTTTCCTGACGAGCTTGGGATTTACCAAGAGTAAATTTGACTCTAACCTTTAATTCAAGGTTATGAATGATGATATTTTTATAGTGTTTTTGTATGTGGACGACTTATTTCTAACTGGAGAAGAAAATCTCATCATTGATTGTAAGAAGAAGCTCGTTGCGGAATTTGAGATGAAAGACCTTGGCCTAATGCACTATTTCTTATGTCTTGAGGTATAGCAGAGCCCAGAGAAGATATTTCTTAACCAAGGGAGGTATGCAGTTGAAATATTGAAGAGGATTGATATGTTGGAGTGTAAATCCATGAATACACCCATGGAAATAAAGTTGAAGCTCTTGGTTGATACTTCGTCGGAGTTGGTTGATGTTACGTTGTACAGACATATCATTGGATCGTTGATGTATCTGATGAACACTAGGCCAGATATATGTTTTGTTGTGAACACCTTGAGTCAATTTCTAGTAGAACCCAGACATGTTCACACTATTTCTGCAAAACATGTGATGAGATACCTTAAGGGTACGTTGGATTTTGGTCTCAGTTATAATGGAGATCATGACTTCAGACTGAGTGGATATACCAATTCAGATTGGGCTGGAAGTGTCTCTGACAGAAAGAGAACCTCAAGATGGTGTTTCAGTCTAGGGTCAACCATGATCTCATGGAAGAGTAGGAAGCAATCAATTATTGCTCTCAGTATGGCAGAAGCAAAATATATTGTTGCATGTTTTGCTAGTTGTGAAGCCATATGGCTTCGGAAGTTGTTGACAGGTCTATTTGATTTGGAGATGGAAGCAACCATGATTCTATGTGATAACCAGATTTGCATAATTATGACAAAGAGCCATGTGTTCCATGACAAGTCAAAACACATAGAAATCTGGTATCATTACATTCGTGATATGGTTCAGAGAGGAGCCATAAAGCTCCATTATGTTGGCACAGATGAATAGGTTGCGGATGTGTTTACCAAGCCTCTGTCTCGTGTAAAGTTTAAGCACTTTCGAGACAAGCTTGGTGTAATCCGAAAGGACCTCCCTTGAAAGGGGGATTAGTGTTATGATGCTAGCCTTGTGCTGAATATTACTAGCTTTGTGTTGATTTTGTTGTGATGTCAACCTTGTGCTTAATATTTCCAACTTTGTGTTGATGTTGTTGTGATGCCAGGCTTGTGTTGAATATTTCTAGCTTCATGTTGATGTTGTTGTGATGCCATCCTTGTGCTAAATATTTCCAGCTTCGTGTTGATGTTGTTTTGATGCCATCCTTTTGCTGAAGATTTCCAACTTTGTCCTGATGTTGTTGAGATGCTAGTTTCGTGCTGAATATTTATAGCTTTGTGTTGATGTTGATGAGATTCCAGCTTCATGTTGAAGATTTCCACCTTAATGTTGATGTTGGTGATGCTCCAACCTTCGTGTTATGATGTTGTTGTTGTTGATGTTGTATCAACTTCGTGTTGTTATGGATGATGATGATGTATTAGTGTTATACCAATCCATGTTGATGCATATGATGATGATTCCATTCCATCTCCTTGTTGTGGATGATGATATTGATGATGAGAAAAACTTATGATGATTTATAGATATGTCAGTTAGTGTTCCAGATGTTGTTGTTGTTGATGTTGTATCAACCTCGTGTTGTTGTTGATGATGATGATGTATTAGTGTTATACTAATCCATGTTGATGAAGATGATGATGATTTCATTCCATATTCTTGTTGTGGATGATGATAGTGATGATGAGAAAAAAATTCGATGATTTATAGATATGCTAGTCAGTGTTCCAGGTGTTGTTTATATTGTTGATGATTTATAGAAGAGATAGTTGGATATTTTTATAAGATAGTGGATGGTTGGTTGCTTTTTGTTTGAGAGTTGATGAGTGGAAGCGAAGGTCAAAGGAAGTCATAAAGATGAAGATGTCAAATCAATTCATTGAATATGAGAAAAAAACATCCGTGGACCAAGAGGACGTAAGGGAGACACAACAACCTTGGTGGAAGGGAACCAAGGAAGGGGTCAATTCCTCCTCTAGTGAACTTCAACATGGTGAATGGTCATATGACCCTGAGCTAGAAAGACTCATGGAAGAGTGTGAAGGAAAGATCGGTTCAAGTGTACCATTGCTTATGCACATAACACAAAAGTATGGTGACACTTCGTTGATGGCATTGGGATGGATTGGAGATGAATGATATGGCCCAACCATCCACCCCCCTTCACCTTAAAACTAGACTACAACAAGTTGGCTCTTTGTCTTAGTGGGAGGAAACGAGGCCAATGGGGCACCTTGGTAAAAACTATTGAGATCACAGTGGGTGACTTGACAAATTTGAGAAAACAAAGAGTTGCAGATGTGACAATTTTGCAGATAGTAACAAATGTTTGAACGTGAATATGTGAGTTCTTGAGATAGAGGCACGACGATTGGGCTAGCTACCCAAGCAACTAAATTCACAAGGGGATCCAACACACAGAAGAATGGGAAGACGAACTGAAGTATGGAAGAAACAACGAGTCAGAGAGAAACAACACTTCATAGACTCATGTAACATCCTAAGGGGATTTTTCCTTGATGATGGTAGTTGAGGAAGCAATGATCGTTGAGTGATGATGAGATCTAGAGATGGGGTAGAAATTTCATGAATATTGATGGATGTTGCTAGGGACAACAAAAACTTGGAGTGGGGGAGGATGTAAGGTCTCCCACGAAACCCAAGGAGTTTGTGCACACTCCTTGGGAATATTTAGCAAAAGAATGGATGAAGAGCACAAGGAAGAAGCAACCGGTTGGGAAAATGAAGACATTTGGGTGTGAGCAGGAGGACCTTGGGTGCACGATGGTGAGGTGTGACACCAAGGGGGCAGACACCTTAATTTCCTTATAATGATTGACAAAGACTTGGGTTTCATTTTGGTAAGGGTGGGGCAACTTGGGAGCACACCCAAGGAGTGTACCCATCCTCCCTCGAGAACATTGGTGCACTAGAGAGATTGGACGACCCCATTGACACACCCATGAGGAGTCATGATAGTTGGCATGAAATATCTCACAAGGAAAAGGGCACACGACCAAGGATGGGGCACATTGATCCAAGAGACAAATGGTTGATGGATGTGTTGGCTTGGATGGGCACACTGAGTCCACAGGGGGGTGTGACAAGTCATTTGAGTGTGGGTTCATGAAGGGGATCAACACACCCAAGAGACATGATGTTTTGGACAAGTGACCCTTGGAGTTCCTATAAGAGCAAGGGTGCACAACCAAAGGAAGGCATAGACTATAGAGCACAAGGAAGAAGTGATCCATTGGGAAAATGAAGAAGCATTTTGGTGTGAGTAGGAGCACCTTGGGTACACAATGGTGACATGCGGCACCAAGGGGGCACACACCTTACTTTCCTTAGAACGATTGATGGAGACTTGGGTTGTGTTTAGGAAAGGGAAGGGAAACTTAGGAGTACTCCCAAGGAGTGGACCCATCTTCCCTCGACAACATGGGTGCACCGTAGAGGTTGGACAACCCAATATACACACCCACGAGAAGTCACGACATTTGGCATGAGAGATTGCACGACGAAAAAGGGTGTGCACCCAAGGATGTGGCAAGTCGGTCCAAGAGACGAATAATTGATGGGCGTGCGAGCTTGGATGGGCGCACCGGGTCCACAAGGGGGCGCGATGAGTTGTTTGAGTGTGGATTCACGAAGGGGCATGACACACCCAAGAGACATGATGTTTCACACAATTGACCCTTGGAGTTCCTATAAGAGCAAGGGTGCACAACCAAAGGAAGGCACATAGAATTTTTGACAAGAGATTTGGAGCACAAGTCTGAGGCAACGGACTAAGGCAGAGCTTCCAAGATGGAAGACAAGTAGCCAAGAGTTGGACGCTTTGGGAGGTTTTGGTGAAGTTTGGAAACACGGGTCTGTTTGGAGGCCTATGTGAGGCAGAACTGAAATTTTTGTTAGCTTGATGAAATTTTGCGGAAATGAAGGAACAACAAGTCTGTGGTTGTGGGCACGGTTGAGGTGCACCGCAGTGGTTGTAGAGACAATTGTGACAACGTGTTTTTTTTTTGAGTGCCTTGGTGAGGTGAGGCAAGTCATTTGACCCTGCCATGTTGTAAACCAAGCCGGTAGTGCTTATACTGTAATTGTTTCGCAATAACAAAGACTTAGTTGGGTGTTAGGCACGGTTTTTGCTACCTATGCTATGTATATGTTTGTCTTTGTTTTTTCCGCAATTGGTCTTTGGTTTCTCATGTTCATGGAATGTATGTTTAAATAAGACTAAGTGTTAAACCGTGTTAACAATTGTCTAAGTATACAAGAGTTGCACTAGAGTAGGAGTGTGAATCGTCGGTAGTCTAGAACAAAGTATGGGTATGCTCTATGTGAAGAGGCGTAGTTTGGATGAAGTATTCTTGGTGTGTCAAGAAACCAAGTAAGAATCGTCATGGTGCTACATGCCCTCAAGATGTGAACAATTGCAATATTTGAACAAGCACCCTGTGGGATCATGACAACTATGAATACAAAGAAACATATTCTATTTCTAATAACATTCACACCATTTTCGTTCCATAATTTTAAAGATAAAAATGGGAGTCTCACCCAAAATGAAGTGATGAGAAATCAACAAATACTTGAGCATAGTTTTCTAGTATTTCATTTATAATCTCTCTATTAAAAAAAAACCATGGACCTCCTTCTCTTCTCTTTAAAATAATGTTATCATAAAAACATCCTCTCTCGAATGGGGATATAAAATAACCACTTTTTAGTTTCCATTCTTTTAGATATCCATGATTTGATTAAAAAAATAATAAATAAGGGCCATAACCACATAAATTGACAAGTAACCCTCCTTGATTTCAGCTTGGATAAAGCTCCCTTGACATCATTGGGGTAGAATTCAATCATAGGTTTTGATAGATCTCTATCTAAGAAACCTTTGGGGCAGTGCTTAAGTTTTACCTCCTTCTTTGTTGTGTCCACGAGATATGGCACCACCATCAACACTACATTGAGATTTCGATGATCTCAACACTTTTTCCATGACTAAACCTTAGCCTTTGCATTGATACTCTTTAAACTATTGTCATTTTTTAGTACTTTAACAAAGCACATGATCAAGTAAAGAATGTTTACTAAAATTTATTGGTATATCTGGCTTGCAGGTTGTTGTATATACTCTTGGGTTATAGTGGTAGCTAGTATGCTTGATCTTGAACCTAGCCCAAAACAAAGCTATTGGTTACCAATTCCCATGATTAAAAACAAAAATAAAAATTTAAACTTAGACCATTTTGGTTAAATATGTTGAAAGTATCATCACTTGGAGATAACCACCTTGCCTAAACTAGTAAAATTCCCAAGATCATATGATTTCCCTCTATCTTCTTCAATAAGTTTGCTTTATAAATTATGGTGACTCGATATCCAAGAAATTATAGAAAAAACCTTACCAATGCTTAAAAAGGATAATCCATTGATAAATATTCCTTTGAATATCACTGATAGACTCACAACACAATCTTGAGACCACTTAAGAAGAGTCACAAGTTATTGGTATCTTGTGGGTTGTTGGATATACTCTTGGGTTAAAGTGGCAGTCAATAGATTTTATTTTGGGCCTAGCCTAGATCACTCTAATGAGTTACAAATTTTCCATGGTTAAAAGAAAATAAAGAAGAAGCATAAGTCTCTCAATAAAATCTCTAATTCTGAAGTTTTTTTTTAACCATGGGAAATAACCCAAGAGTATATCCAATCATATGTAAGCCACAGGCGAGATATACCAGTAACTTGTGATTTAGCAAGGGCCTAGGCATCTCGAAGCCCAACTGGGTGGACCTCTGTCCCATGGTTTGTCTACCCTTCTAGCCTTATCAGAAGGGGCCAACATGTATAGACTCTACCCCCCTCTAGATTTGAGTCAGTGACCTCCAAGGAGGAAACACATGTTCTTAACCATGAGGCCCACTCAAGTTGTACATCTCTAATTATGAAGTTAACAAAAACTTAACAAATTCTTAAGAATGACAATCAACTATCAAAGATGCCCCTAAATATAATCGATAGGACCCCAATATAATCCTAAACCCACTTAAGAAGCATAAATCCTAAGTTAACGAAAACTTTTATTACAGAGTAATTTTTCCATTAAATACATTGAAAATTTTCTTGTCACTATCAACATTCTTATTGTAATTGTTAAAATGGACATTGAAATTGTCAAAACCGTCAAATCTGATGACCTAATGATTTGGAGATCGAAATGACACCTCCTCCTCAATCATAGCCCCCCATTTCTCTTCCTCCTCCTCCTCCTCCTCAACCCCATAATAATCATGTGGTGGGTCATGAATTGATCCACCACATGGTGACTATGCTAACTATGCTAGAACCAGCTGCTCATAGTCATAGTAACACCATGGGAGCTACTCTAAACTTATATTTAATCTCCCTGGGAGCTCTAATCCACATTGTGAAGAAGACCTCCCATAGCCTCAACGATTTCTTTCTCCCACATGGGACCATCATCATGACTTGATCTATGCTCATCTATGATGACAATGTAAATATCGATGATGGCTCCCTCTGCTTCACCCTCTATGTTTGATTGTAGCACAATGAGACATGGTTCATCGAATTCTTCGCATGCTCCCATGGGTTCAAACTCATGAAGGTCGTCTCTTGGATTACACATTCCACCCGGACAAGTACTCCATCAAGATCAACAAGTTCATGTTCCTCTACATGTGTGAAGCCTCACCTGAGCTAAGGGAATTTGTGGATGAGAATAGGAATTGCGAAGAAATCGCCATGAATTTCCTCGGTAGAGATCATATCTCGGATCAAATCTAGGTCAGGCCACTCTTAGTTCGCTGAAAAACTAGGGATTGGGACAACATGCAGAACCTTAACCAAGGGGGAATGGTTGACATGGCATTGAGTAATTGAGAAGGTTGCCATAAATTTCATGTGGGGGCCTTACGGAGTTCAATCAACTCTAGGGTCATATGTCGTTGAGATAATTATAGGTTCATGGGTCTCATTCCTATTGATATTATGGTAGCTGCGGGAGGTATTTACCTCCACGTATAAACCTAACGAGAATAGAATATTTCAGGAAGAAAGAAGAAACCCTAATTAATTGGTTAATAACCCTACAAGACAATTCGGCTCAAGAGACTGACTTGTATTAGGTTATTAGCCTCCAAGAGAAGAAGTCAGCTAAATGAAATGTTATATACTAAAGAATTAATACCTAGAATGAGAAGTCGACCCGGGCAGTCCGCCAAAAATAGTATAAATACAGGAGGCCAGTCTTCATTCTGGCCAGTATTCTCATAACTGCAGAAGCAACACTTGTGTGCACTGCAGTTGGCCATTTTGTGCGCAAGTCTAGAGGAGAGCTACTATTGCAGTTGTTGCAACTAGCAAGTTTTGGTTTTGGCTTGGACTCTCTCTTAGTTATGGTCTGGACTCTCTGGTCAGCATTTTTCACTCTTGCTTGGTGCATTTTTCTTGGAGAAAGATGTGCCACCCTTTGTTTAGCTATCTAGCCTAGGTTTTTCTTCTGAAATGATTCTCTATCAAGGTTAAGGTGCTCGAGGGTGGCTTTGGCCTATGGTTGGGTGACAATAGTGATATTGTCTATGGTTAAATGAGCACATCCATCATATTCTAACAGGTTATGGACCCACACCTCCTTCATTTAGTCTAACCACTGGAAGGGAGCATAGCCATAAGGATACTAAGCTCATTGAAGAACTGTCACTAAGGTTTCTAGCAGGAGGAGTTACCAAAGCACTGTCGTTGGGGTTACTAGCAAGTGCAGTTGCATAAACCTTGATCCTCTCGTTGAGGCACCTTAAGTGAAGGGATTGACCTAATTTCTAGATAGACTAGTGTGCCCTAGCCTACGGCATCTCCTAGTACTCTCAGCAAGCTAAGACGTCAAGTTTGAGTTTTTGGTCAAATCTAGGGTTGACCAAGTCAAAGAAACCATGACTTACTCTATGAAGTCAGAAAACAAGTTAGATGGGGCTTCTAAATTTAAATAATGGAAGACAAGGATTGATATCATCCTTGCCAAGAATAGAATGTTGGATATCGTGAAAGGAAATATTGTGGAACCAGAGTTTGAAGAAGGAAAAGAAAAGGAACCACAGAATTAGGAATCAATGCATGTCTATTTCCAAAGTGTCTATGTGTTCGAGGTTCAACACATGTCTATTTCCAAAGTGTATGAATTAGGAATCAACTTCATCCTTCTTAATGTTCCTCTTCCATGTCTAAGGTGGATCCAACTTTGTAGATATATTTCGTTGGTAGTCCTTTGTTCCCAGCTTATGTTCAGTCAAATATTTCTTTTACTATTGATATAGTTTCTTGGCTTATGTAGGATCCACATGCGATCCATAATTGAGGGATTGAGAGTCCAATCAATTTTCCAACATGGATGACTATCATGGAATAAGTTTGTTTTCTCTTTTTAATAACTCCACTGGCAAATTCAATGAAGTAGAATTATGTTTCCCCTCAAAAGACCGTGCAACATTTAAAACAATTTATCTTCCAATCAACAATAGGCTAGGTGAATTAGTGATCAAGCATTAAAACATAATCATAACTCAATGAATATCTCAATAACTAATCACAACAACATACCCAACAGATTGCAGAGGAAAAACACACATTCGGGACAAGGTTTTACTCTAGAAACCCAACATTCACTGGAGATTTTATTATGTTCAAGAAAATATTTCAGAGGAGTGAGATATACAAAGAATCTTTGTATTGTTACTCACTGTGAAAAGAGTTATACACATAATATGTGTATTGTTACTCACTGTGAAAATAAAAATTGCAACAAGCCATGGCTCAGAGGAACCTTTGCTTAGAGTGAACATACACATTAACTCCTTCGTCCACTCAACCTCAAGTAGTTTGCCCTCCTCGAGCTTTAATTTTTTCTATTGTCCTTCTCCATTTCTCCTTGCATCTCCCTCCATTTTTATTCCTTCGCTAAAACCCTCATTGTTTTAATGGGCTACCTTTGGAAGGATAACCATCACATATGTTCGTTTCACTTCAAATTTTCCAAGAAGACAAAAATACAATGAAATGAAATGAAATGAAACATATTTATTTACGAAATTTACAAACATTTTCAAAGATCCAATTTGAATCAACATGAGAGCCATTGGGAGGCACAACAACAAAGACAATACTTTGGTATATTTAGGTTTTATTATTTTTTACATTCAATATGTTTCATGGGGTTTTATTTCCATGGTGGTTTTCACAAACTCCAATTGGAATGATAATCTCGATGATCGAAAGTCTATTTTAGGGTATGTCTACAATCTTCGTTTTCCCCCATTACTTGGTCTCGAAAGAAACTTGTGTCGTTTCTCTTTTTATTTAGAGGCAAAACTACATAGGAACACTCTGTGTAGAAAGGAAAGTACTTTGGCTTACACAAATCCTCTTCGAGGTTGGCTTTCTATAGAAACATCCCACTACTTTATGGTGTTACATTGAAAGTACTTTTTAGATTACCAAACACCTAGTTGAGCACTAGTGCGCAAATTACATTGAGATCTACATGCATTTTGGTCAAGAGATTATTTAGGATTGTGCCATTGACTTGATAAATCATCATACAAATGATTAGGTTGCAAACATATTCACATATGTTAGAATTTTAAGGACAAACTAGAAACATAAAGATATTTTAAATTTTATTTACTAATGTAGTTTTGGATCAGCAATATATTCACAAATTCTGATGTAAAACCAATAACAGAAATAATACAATGGATCTGCATATTACCTTAGCAAAAACAAAGAACAAATTTACCTGATATGCTTGTTGTTATCATCTTATTTGTATGCTCAGAAAAATATTTAAGGGTCATGGATCAAACCCTCAGGGGTAGATCTCATCATGATATTTTGAACAGTTTTGCCAAGAAAAAATTTAGGGAAATATAAAAAAAACAACTTGCATACCAATCATCAAGTACAAGGTTGAAACAAGAACACCATTGTCCAAAAAGAAAGCCACTAACAACCTTAACAAAAAATTGTCCAAGACAAAACTGCTACAACAATAACAACAGTTAGAAGGATGCCTTACAAACCCTATTAAGAGTTACAAGAGTGGCAACAAACACAGGTCACCATAAAAGGAACAGAGGCAGCATATAGGTGGCACTAGTAATGAGACAACATCAGTATACATGTGCACCAGGAGTGAGACAGTAGCAAGATATAGCAAGGAGATAGTGGCAACACATATACAAGTGACAATATCATCATGGAGACAATAACAGGCTAGAAAAATACCCTTAGGGATCGGCAACAACAACAGATAAGAAAGATAAACCCTCAGTAGCTACCCCAAGCAAGAACACTAAACAAAAGGAGGGTCGTACCACTATACTAACAAGAGAAAGGATCCAAGGAGAGGGTTGCACCCTATACCAGCAAGAGAATGGATCCAAGGAGAGGGTTGCACCCTATAAAAGCAAGAGAATGGATCCAAGGAGATGGACGCACCCTATATCATCAAGAGAATGGATCCAAGGAGAGGGTTTCACCCTATACCGACAAGAGAATGGATCCATGGAAAGGGTCGCACCCTATACCAGCAAGAGAATGGATCCAAGGATAGGGTCGCACTCTATATCAGACTGAACAAGAAGGAGCCGAAACAAAACCTCAGACCAAGACTTTGTTTGGACGAAGGAGAAATGAGTGAGAGAGTGAGGGGAGAGGTCTCTCTTTTATAGTTTAGGTGGGTAGGTTAGGGTTTTCAAATTAGCCCTAAGTTTAGGGTTAGATTAAAACCCAAAAATTAAACAATTAATATTTTATAATTAAAATATTAAATGTTTAAATTGTAAAACCCAAATTCAAGGCGGCTACAAAGAACCAAACCACATACACATTAAGGAGGATGTAACTCAAGCAAGGGGTTGCAAAGATAATAAGACAAGTTCAAGGGGGGTTCTGCTTTAATGGAAGAATGTCCACAAGGGTCCCATGATATAACCTATAAGCTTTTATCATCCTAGCATAAAAGGAAGGTCAATGATGTGATCATGTCCTTCTTCTTAACTGCTCCTAGGTCTCATGGACTATCCCAAGAGAGAAGAAGATCATACATCATCTCGTCTTGGTACTTAACCAAGAAACTGCCTAGTCCCAGACTAGGATACCCCAGAATGAAACCGAGGGCCCTAGATCACAACTAGGGTCTTATCCACCAAGGTACAAAACTAAGGATCAATCCAAGCACCGAGCAAGGATTACCTTAAACATAGTCAGGGGCCCTAGAACACATCTAGAGAATTATACCATCAAATTGTTTGATCCTTGACCAAGAACCACAACAATGCACTGGGAGCCCTCACTAGGGTCTTTTTCCATGGCTCTAACTACTAGGTCCCAGACTAAGAACCCCAGGAGTGTACTGGAGGCCCTAGATCTCAGCTAGGGTCTTTTCCATCCTCCCGGAGAATGGCTCTTGCAACTGCATTAATTTTAACACTCCCTCTCAGCAAGAGAGACATTCTCACCAACACCAAGCTTGTCTCGAAAGTACACAAATTTTTTCAACGATAGGGGCTTGGTCAAAATATATGCAGTTTGTTCCATCTTTGGAACACACTGAATACTAATAATGTTCTTCTGCACCATGTCCTGAACATAGTGATATATCATCTCAATGTTTTTCGATCTGTCATGAAACACATGATTCTCAGAGAGATTTATACAACTTTGGTTACCATAGTGAATTACTGTGGGTTCCAGCTCAGCACTGAACAAATCTGAGAGTATCTTTATGAGCCACATTGCTTCTCTACTAGCACCACTTGCAGCAATGTATTATGCCTCTGTAGTGATTTGGTCTATGGAGCCCTGCTTCCTGTTGGACCAAAATATCATAGTTAAACCAAAACTGAAACAATATCTGGAAGTATTCTTTCTATCCACTATACTACCCATCCAATCTGAATATGTATAGCCATGAAGCATTACACCTCCACTGGAAGTGTATCTGAGCCCATAGGCTATACTCCCTCGAACATATATGAGAATATGCTTAGCAGCAACCATATGAATGTGTTTGGGCTCACGCATGAACTGGCTGAGGGCATTCACTACGTAACAAATGTTTGGTCTAGTGTGTACTAGATACATCAAGGACCCAATAATCCAACGATATACTGTAGGGTCTTCTGGATATGAACCTATAGCTTGATCATGTAACTTCTTCAGGTTAGAAATCATAGGTATGGTCATGGACTTACAGTCCAGCATCCCAAATCCGCGAAGCACATCAACTGCATACTTAATTTGTGAGATAAAAATCTCACCAGGTTTCTGCCACACCTATAAGCCAATAAAGTAATGCATAAGACCCAAGTCCTTCATTTCAAAGTTTGTTGATAGCTCCCTCTTAGTATGAGCTATCATGTGTTCCTCTCTAGTAAGGAACAAATCATCCACATATAAAACCAAGATAACAGGATGATATACTCTTGAAGAACCCAAGACTCTAAAGAAAACTATCAATTCTTCTATACCAAGCTCTTGGATCCTGTTTCAATCCATACAAGGCTTTGTTGACCTTGCAAACATGGGATTCTTTACCATGGATCTCAAAACCCTTAGGCTGCTCGATATAAACCTCCAATTTGGTGAAGTTTCCAATTAAAAACCAAACCAAGAGAGATGATGATTCTGATAGAGATATACCTGGCAATAGGAGAAAAAATCTCATTATAATCAATTCCTTCTTTTTGAGAGAATCCATGAGCCACAAATCTGGCTTTGAATTTTTCAACACTACCATTTGTTGCATGCTTTATTTTGTAAATCCATTTAGAGGTTACTACTAATTTGCCTTGAGGTATTTCTATGAGCAAAATGACCAAGTGAGAGGTAAGTCAAAAAATGTTGCACGGAGAGGTCCCTCTGGTATCCGATAAATTGGATACCAGGCTACTAAAAACCATGAATCTGGATGCAAATCTTGTAGCTTTACCGACTCTAAGATATGTGGGTCACCAAATACTTCAGATCTGGGACCAGTGCCACTCTTGATCAACTCTCTAATTTTCTCAAGTATTTGTTTATGTTTGTGTGGCAGCTCAGATTCATAATATTCAAAAAGAATTTCCAGGTTACCGTCAGTCAAATATTTTGGCCATGTGTTGCAAGAATGTTTCCTATCATGGGAAGAAATATTAGAACTATCCATTGTTCTTGAATGGACTCATGCACCATTCTCCTTTTTTGCAGAAGGTTTTGGCAGAAAATCTCTTAGAGTGTCAATATGAAAGTTTATGTACTGAGGAAGGTGGAAATATTTAGCATTTTCCATTTCTTCATTATTTTCCTGCCATGCAGAGCTCTTTGCACCTTCGAAACATGATTGAGAAGTATTTGAAAAACAAAATCATTGTATCCCTGATAGAGAAGGTACAAAGTGTTGATGAATGCAGCTATGTGAGACATTATCCAACTTACAAACCTGTGAGGTGTGGATCATTGCAGCTATGTGAAGTCTTTCTCTCTACTTACAAACCTGAGAGAAATCCCCTAAGAAGGGTAAGTGGTTCCTGCCTGAGACAGAGCTAGGAACGTAGAGATAACCTCCTCCATTTAGAGAGTGATAAGAACTCCATATGATTATCTAGTGAGAAAGGCGATATGATGAGTTGGGCATGCCTATGGTTGAGCACAAAGTGAACGTGTGAAATCTCAAAGTGTTGGGTGCATCGTCATGTGAACATAAATGAAGATGATGTGTTAGCCTCCTCTGAGCAGAAGAGTTGATGAGAAAACTCCAGGTGATTGTCCTGTGTGAGGTAGTGGGAAAGAAGATATGTAGAGTGGACGTGTCTGTGGATGAGCAAAGGTGAACGTGTGTAGATCTAGTTCTCATGCGTAATGTAGTGAGCCATAGCTATGACATCCCTATGGATGTGACCCTAGTGGATGAGAACTAGTGGGTGTATCAGATCCTTTGTTATATGTTGTTCAAGAGTCATACCTACCTGTAACCCTAATTGTTATGTAAGGGGTACAGGTCGGCCCCACCTTAATGTGATTAATAATAAATGTGAAAGATAATTAATATGGTTAATATTAATTATAATAATAATAATAATAAAGTGACTTAGAGAGGTCGACCTTGTTGAGATAATAGACGCCTTTGTTGATTAGACAAGTCTAATATAAGTAAGGAATGATTCCCCATTATGGAATCATATCTCTCTTGTGGTTTTGGAAATTTCAGCAAGTACTTCTACTTGGCAAAAGGTGTGCACCTCTCTTGGGCGCTAGAGTTATAGGGTTTGAAGCACCCTCTTGTGTGCTAGGTCCTTCTTGGTGGTTAAGGTATTTCTCTTGAATATTATAGGAAAGGATTTGGTTGGGTTTTCTTCCCTTGTTGAGAAGGGTTTCCCAGGATACTTCTTGTGTTCTTGTGCATGGTGTTTCTTCTTGTGATCTTGGTTGATGCAACATTCTTGTTTATGGTTAAGACAAATGCAAATTAAAATGAAATACATGCTTAACCTAGCTTATGAAAAAATCAACATGGTATCAGAGCATAGGTCTTGAAAGAACCCATTTCACAAGCTACAAACTTTCACCAGCCATCCCCCTTCTGTTGCAGTTCCGTACGACCCTCCTAGAGCTCTGAGAAATTTCATATGACACTCTTATTTTGGGTGTTTTAGCCCCTAAAAATTGAACGTTGAGGCAGTATTTGGCTTAGGAGAGTACGGCCTTCTCCAGCGTACCTCCAGAGACTCTTAAAATAAAATTCCAAGCATTTTGAAATTTGGCCCTAGGGTTTTGCTAATTTCTGCAGAAATTTCATAATTAGGGTTTCTGCAAACTCATTGAAGGAGCTCTTCAGCTCACCAATGTTCTCCTATCTCTCAAAGGCTTATTGTTGGAAGTCATAAGTCCAATAAAACCTAAAAGTGCTAGCCTAGCCTAGCCATTAGGTTTTCTAGCCTAGTTGACAAAAGGTTGTGAAGAATCTAAAATTATGATGAACAAAAACTATGATGGAAGATAAGATTGATGGATCAAGAAACTTCAAAGTTCTTGAAAGACAAGACTTTAGAGTAAGAATTATTGTGGGTAAAACAAAAGGGTTTACCAGAGACAACTATCAATGAATGGAAGGAAGATGATGTCAGGATAAGGAAACCAATCACCTACTCAAGCCCTTACCTTGAAGGGCCAGCTTCAAAATAACAAAGGTGACAAAAGGTGACAAAAGGTGACATTGTGACTATATTATTCATAAAGATCTCAGAGGATAGAGATCATCCAAGAGCCATTGGAGAAATCATATCAGCATCCTTAGGTATGCACTTGTATATATTATTTGTATCATTGTCATGAGTGAAATTGCAGGAGGAAGGAACCTTTACTGAAGTCATGGATCTAGAGGGATCTCAGTGCATTCAGACAAACAAAACACTCAAAGTAAAGACTCCAGGTTTGATTGTTGTAATTGTCATTCCTCTAACCTATATTTCTAAAGGTTTGCTACATTACAAGTAGATGTTGTAGTTGTGACAATATTCCTTAAATTGTTTTGATTCTAGAGATGTACTCATTATTCTCCTATAGGATATATTCTTGTGTTGGTTATTTTTGTTTTCTTATTCCAAATAGGTTAACAAGAAAATAATATGCTTATCTAGTGCAGACCCCCCAACCCTCGGGCCGAGATCTGCGCAGGATCTTCACTAAAACCACACCAAGGGTTAATCAAACCCTTTATTTAAGCCACAAAGGACTTCAGGTTTCGGGAGTTGGAGAGTCCCGATGTATTTCCACAGCTCTTGGCAAATGCCAAAATGTGAATTGTCAACGAAGGTTGACCGCTCCAACGCGACAAGCACATGCCACCCGTTGCCCACTAATTTCATCTTTTATGGACTTGAGCGAACAACCAACAATCGTTCCTCTTCCCTTATGATTCCCCGAATTCTGAAATTTCTCCTTTCGCGAGATCGACAGCCTTTCGGGATTTTGCGTACCAAGAGTTCACGACTCTTGACCCCAAATCACTTATCGCGCCAATTCCTGAATTATGAAATAGCGACCTTTTCGGGATTCTGCATACCGGGAGTTTGAAACTCTCGACCCCAAATCACTTGTTGCGTCAATTCCCAAATGTTGAAATAGCGACCTTTTCGAGATTCTGCATACCAGGAGTTTGAAACTCTCGACCCCAAATCACTTGTCGCGCCAATTCCCAAATTTCGAAATTGTTGAAATGTCGAAATGGACTCAACGACGATTAGCCCCAGACCAAATCTCGGTCCATGTGACTGCTTCCTCTGTGACCACAATCCTACTCCAAAGACATGTCATGTTTCACAACTTCGGGGTTTTCAACGCACAGTGCCCCGACTCCTTATCATCTGAATTACCGAAATGTCGAACCCCGAAATGTCGAAATGTCGAAATTCCACTCCAAAGGGGAATCAACGGCTCTTGTTTCTTCTCATCCAATGGTTTCTACTCCTCCTAAGTTCCTAACTGCTAAAAGACACCCAGCCTTAACCTTCTCACATATCCGCGAGATCCAACGGTCCATAGGATTTCGGCACTTCTTCCACGAAGAAGTTTCACCGTTCGTTCACTATTATTCAAGGATCTCTAGCCAAAATGACTTGGCGTCCTTCCACCTGAACTTGACTTATGCGAGATTATTTCGATCTCCGCCTCCCTTTGAACACTTCAAAGGTGCTATCCCTCCTGATCTCTCACTTGCAAACTCAAGCCCCAAAAGGAATCCTCCTCGCACTCCTTGCGACAACTTTCAAAATAACCTCTGGTTATTTGAGTCTTCAACCCTGTGCACTCTTTGCAATAGTAGTCCTTCAATCTTCACCTTAGTTGATAAGTTCTAAGGTTTCAACTAGCCTATGCACACCTTGCACGGCTCTGTGCCTCACCTGCACTTATGCCGGTTATGAGAACAACGATATCTCTCCTGAGCTTTCTGAGAAAAAACTCAGATCCTTGTCAACACACACCTTGTGGACATTCACTGCACTCTTAGCAGGAATTCTCAAGAAGAGAAACAATTGAAACTCATTCTTCTCCTCTCTCAGACTTCATACACTCAACATGAAATCATACACACAATACAGCATTGAAATAAATGCATAATAGAGAAACAAAACAACTGTAAACATACCATTCAACAAATGTAAACAGTAAGCATCATAACACCCTGAAAATTGAGTCAAAGCTTCATATATTTAACTCAAGCATTCCTGTACATGGGTTCTTCTCTACAGCTCTCTGCTTCAGCTTTGTAGCTTATGAATTCTGAATGATCATCCAATTACAATGATACAAGGGTGAGGGTGTCTATATCCGTTTTCCCTCCTACGCTTCTAAACTGTCTAATCTATTAAATTAAATCTACCTACTTGCATTCATTACACATAAATGCCTCTACCTTCGACGGATGAGATCAACACTCAGAATCTATTTACAACATCTAGATATAAATGTAAGTATGCTTCCCCTAGCTATTACATTAATATCCACTCATTAATTTTTCAAAACATTTCAAAATGTGTGTTGGTGCTTTTCCAGCTATCTTTCGCCTTTGTGCTTGCTTGGTTGGCTGCGTACGATGCTCCTGCATCATACTCCCTTGCTTGAAAATTTTCATGAACTCCTATTCATGAGCTCTTGCACGGTTTGTCCATGCCTATGAATTGCTACTTCATCTTCCCAACTGGCATCTTCAACTAAATGTCCTTTCCACTTGACCAAGTATTCAAAATACTCTTTCCTCCTGGTCTTTTTGCTAATCCTGTTGTCAATTATGCCTTCCATCTGTGGTTTTTCAGCTACAGGAATTTGTTTTGTCCATTGAACCTCTTTTTGTTCCTCCTCTACTCTTGCTTCTTCAGCTCTATAAGGGTACAAATCCGCAACATTGAATATCGGTGAGATTCTGACCCCATCGGGTAATTCAATCTCATATGTGTTTGTCCCAAATTTCCTTATGACCTTGCACGGTCCAATATTTTTCATCTTTAGATTATTATACGTTCCCCTTGGGAACCTTTCCTTCCTCATATGCACAAGAATCAAATCACCAACTTCAAATTGAAGTTCTCGCCTGTGTTGATCTGCTCTCCACTTGTATTCTTGACTTGAATCCTGCAATCGCTCCTTAACTCGGCTGTGGAGCTCCTTCATTCCTTCTGCAAAGTCCTCTGCACTAGCACTCCTGAATTCATTTGGTTCTGAATCTTTCAATTTAGAAACTCCCCTTGGCTGCATTCCATATATAATCTGGAATGGACTCTGCCCTGTGCTTCTATTGAGTGAATCATTGTAAGTGAATTCCGCCTATGGCAGAATGTGATCCCATTGACTATGGTGTTCAGTCACTAAGATTCTTAACAAATCTACCAAGCTCCTATTCACGACCTCTGTCTGTCCATCCATCTGAGGATGATACGCTGAGCTAAAAGACAAACTTGTCCCCAACTTATTCCATAAGGTCCTCTAGAAATTCCCTACGAACTTGGTATCTCGATCAGAAATGATACTCTTTGGTAGGCTGTGACGACTTCCTTGAAAAATAGGTTCGCAATATGAGTTGTGTCGCTGGTTTTCTGGCATGGTATGAAATGTACCATTTTTAAAAATCTACCGACTACCACAAAGATTGAATCATATCCTCTCTATGTCCTTGGCAGTCCCAATACAAAATCCATGCTCACTGCGTCCCACAGCCTTTCAGGTATGGGTAATGGTTATTATAACCCTGTGTTCTGCCTTTTTCTATTCGTGTGCTGACAAATTCTGCACCTGTCTACAAATTTCTTGACATCTGTCCTCATCCCTGGCCAAAAATATGAGCCATTCAACTTTTAGAATGTCTTGTCATGACCGAAATGTCCGGCCAATCCTCCATTGTGTTTTTCCTTCAAAAAATTCTCCCTCATGGAGCATTTCAGAATACATAGATGATTTCCCATGAACAATAATCCATCCTGGATCATGTATTCATTCCATTGGCTTCTATCCCTGAGAATTGGATTCTCAGATGCTTCATATGCCTCTTTAAAATCTGGGTCATCCCTATACATTTCCTTAAGGTTATCAAAACCCAAAGTCTTGACTCTAAATTCCTGCATAAGCAAACATTTCCTGCTCAAAGCATCAACAACTTTGTTAGCATTTCCAGAAATATGCTTAATCAAAAAAGTAAAATTTTGCATGAATTCAACCCATTTAGCATGTTTTTGGTTTAACTTCTCTTGTCGAGTCACGAAATGTAAAGCGTGATTATCATTGTACAAAACAAACTCCTTGGGAACCAAATAGTGTCTCCATTTCGTCAATGCTTGTATGACTGCATAGAATTCTTTGTCATATGTGGAGTACTTAATCTTCGCTTCATTCAGTTTTTCACTGAAATATGTGATCGGTCTGTCATCTTGGCTCAAGACTACTCCAATTGAAAATCCACTCACGTCACACCTAACCTAGAATGTCTTGCTAAAATCTGGCAAAACCAGAATTGGTTGCTCAGTGATCTTCTTCTTCAGCAGGTTGAAACTCTTCTCTGCTTCCTCTGTCCAATGAAAAGATTTGTGTCGTTTCTTCACCGTATCCATCATTGGTGCGCTAATTCCACTGAAGTTTCGAATGAATTTCCTATAGAATCTAGCCAAACTATGGAAGCTTCTAACTTCAAATACACTCTTTGGTGATGGCCAATCCTTAATCACCTTTATCTTTTCCGGATCCATTTTTCAGTTCATTTGCAGAAATAACAAAACCCAAATAAATGAGTTTTTTTCTCATAAATGACGATTTCTTCATATTAATTAGCAATTTTTCCTGCTGTAATATCCCCATTACTGCAACTAGATGCTTTAAGTGTTCTGCTTCTGTCTTGCTGAAAATTAATATATCGTCAAGATATACAATGATGAATTTCCCTATGAAATCCTTCAGCACTTCGTTCATCAACATCATGAAAGTACTGGGCACATTCGTTAAGCCAAATGGCATGACAAGCCATTCATACAGCCCCTCATTTGTTTTGAATGTTGTCTTCCATTCATCACCCTCTCTCATTCAAATTTGATGATACCCGCTTTTCAAATCAATCTTTGAAAAAAAAATTGCTCCACTCAAGCAATCCATCAAGTCGTCCATCCTTGGCAATGGAAATCTGTATCTGATGGTAATCTTATTGATTTCCCTTGATTCTGTACACATTCTCCAGCCTCCATCTTTCTTTGGGTTGAGTACTGTCGAAACAACGCATGGACTCAAGCTTTCTCGAATCAATCCTTTGTCCATTAAATCCTGGACCTGTCTCTTAACTTCTTCATTTTCCTACGACGTCAACCTATATGTTGCTTTGTTCGGTAAACTAGCTCCAAATATAAGATTGATATGATGACTTATACTCCTGATAGGTGGCAACAAACAAGGTAGTTCATCCACTACTATATCAGCAAACTCTCCTAGCAACTCCTGGATTTCTTCTGGTAAATCATCTATTCTCGTACTAGTCAAAACAATTTTGGGCTTCCTGACCACAATAAATTGTGTGTCTTCCTTCTTCTTAACCTCATTAAGAAGTTACTTCCCACTCATGAGAAGTATAGTGTTGCTCATCTCTATTTTCACTTCTTTATCCTTAATCGGTAGCAACATCTGCGTCCTACCATTTTTCTCCAGGGTGTACGTGTTCTTTCTCCCATCATGAACTACGTTTCTGTCATATTGCCATGGTCATAGATGAAAAACATCCATGGGAATGACATCACATAATATTTCATCTTTATATCCTCCTATTTTAAATTCAACTAAACATTGTTTAGTGACATTTACCTGATGTCCTTTTTGTAGCCACGAAGCTCTATATGTGCTTGGATGTACAACAGTCTCCAGCTCCAGTTTTTCTACCATCTCTGTAGATACGAGATTGTCTGTGCTACCACTGTCCACTATGACCTTGCATACTCTATCCTTAGTTTTGCAAGCAGTCTGAAGAAGATTGTTTCTTTGGGCTGGGTTCTCTGCCTCCTTCTCCGGCTTCAAGAGAAATTTTCTCATCATCAAAGATCTTCTGCCCTCAGCATCTTCTTCCCTCAGCATATTCTTCCTCAACATTCCATCCTTGAGCTTCGGCAATGTGAGTTTCACCACCATCTTTCTTCTTATCTGGACACTCATAGGATTTATGTCCGATTTTTCCACGGACGAAGCATTTTACTTCACATTCTCTACCTCTTCCTCTTCCTCTTCCTCTGGCTCGAGGAAAACTATTTCTATCATCATACTACCTTCCTTGTGAGCTTCCTCATCTCTCAGGTTGAGGTTTCTTCCCCTCTTCTTTAGGTTTCTGAGTTTTGTCTTGGGCAATTGTTTTTCCTTTGGCTTGACTTCTACCTCGGCCTCTTTGACCTTGATTCCGACATAGCTTCTCTTCACCTTTCAGAGCTATCTGATAAGCATCTTCCACATTTCAAATGGTCATCATGCCCATCTCATCTTGAATGTCATATCGCAGAACATTCATGTACCTGGAAACTTTTTCATCATCACTTTCCCGATGACCTGCTCTGATGTTTATCCTATAGAATTCTTCAGTGTATTCCTTCACTGACATCAGCTTCTATCTCAAATTATGCATCCTCCGAAACAGAGTGATTTGATAATCCCTGGGTATAAATTTGGCTTTCATCTTTGCAACCATTCTATCCCAACTTTTGATTTTCTGCTTGCCCTTGCAGTGTCTGTCAGCCTGTAGTTCATCCCACCACAGTGTTGCATGCCCTTTAAGTCTATTAATGGCATGTTTGACTTTCTTATCTTCCTTGACATCCTCATAGTCAAAGTATTTGTCTAGAGCTCTAATCCAATCTAGAAGTTCTTCAACATCTAAGTTTCCCTCATACATGGGAATGTCCATTTTTGCTCTGGCACCTATCCTTGCAACAGCCCTGAATAGGCGTTCTTCTGCAGCATCTTCAACTGCAACTTCTTCTCCTTTGTTTCCATCTTCATTTTCACTTTTAGCCTCGCTGATATCCCCAGCGTCAATTGTGCGCCTCTGTGCTATCTCCATAGCATCAAGTATGGCACGTAATTCACGCATTTCTCTTTCCACTGCTGGATCAGGCATTTGCCTGTCTCTTCTTCTTGGCGGCATGGCTGAAAAATTTTCCTCTTTTCTCTCTACTACAGAAAGAAAAGAATTTATTCTGTGCTCTGATACCACCACTGGTGAAAACCCCCCGACCCTCGAGCCGAGATCCGCGCAGGATCTTCACTAAAACCACGCCAAGGGTTAATCAAACCCTTTGTTTAAGCCACAAAGGACTTCGGGTTTCAGGAGTTGGAGAGTCTCGATGTATTTCCATAGCTCTTGGAAAATGTCGAAATGCGAATTGTCAATGAAGGTTGACCGCTCCAACGCGACAAGCACATGCCACCCATTGCCCACTAATTTCGCCTTTATTGACTTGAGCGAACAACCAACAATCGTTCCTCTTCCCTTATGATACCCCAAATTCTGAAATTTCTCCTTTGGCGAGATCAATGGCCTTTCGGGATTCCACATACCGGGAGTTCATGACTCTCGACCCCAAATCACTTATCGCGCAAATTCCCGAATTCCGAAATAGCGACCTTTTCGGGATTTCGCGTACCGGGAGTTTGAAACTCTCGACCCCAAATCACTTGTCGCGCCAATTCTCGAATTTTGAAATAGCAACCTTTTCGGGATTCCGCGTACCGGGAGTTTGAAACTCTCGACCCCAAATCACTTGTCGTGCCAATTCCCGAATTCTGAAATAGCCGAAATGTCGAAATGGACTCAACGAAGATTAGCCCCGGACCAAATCTCGGTCCATGTGATTACTTCGTCCGTGGCCATAGTCCTACTCCAAAGACATGTCGCGTTTCACAACTTTGGGGTTTTCAACACATAGTTCCCCGACTCCTTATCATCGGAATTACCGAAATGTCGAACCCCGAAATGCTGAAATGTCGAAATTCCACTCCAAAGGGGAATCAATGAATCTGGTTTCTTCTCATCCAATGATTGCTACTCCTCCTGAGCTCCTAACCGCTAAAATACACTCAGCCTTAACCTTCTCACAGATCCACGAGATCCAACGTTCCACGGGATTTCGACACTTCTTCCACGAAGAAGTTTCACCGTTCGTTCACTATTCTTCAAGGATCTCTGGCCAAAATGACTTGGCGTCCTTCCACCTAAACTTGAATTCTATGAGATGATTTCAATCTCCGCCTCCCTTTGAACACTTCAAAGGTGTTATCCCTCTTGAGCTCTCACTTGCAAACTCAAGCCCCAAAAGGAATCTTGCTCGCACTCCTTGCGGCGACTTTCAAAATAACCTCTGGTTATTTGAGTCTTCAACCCTGTGCACTCTTTGAAAAAGTATTCCTTCAATATTCACCTTAGTTGATAAGTTCTAAGGCTTCAACCAGCCTACGCACACCTTGCACGGCTCTATGCCTCACCTGCACTTCTGCTGGTTATGAGAACAATGATATCTCTCCTGAGCTTTCTGAGATAAAACTCAGATCCTCGTCAACGCACACCTTGCGGACATTCACTGCACTCTTAGCAGGAATTCTCAGGAAGAGAAACAATTGAAACTCATTCTTCTCCTCTCTCAGACTTCATACACACAATACAACATTGAAATAATTGCATAACAGAGAAACAAAACAACTGTAAACATACCATTCAACAAATGTAAACAATAAGCATTATAACACCCTGAAAATTGAGTCAAAGCTTCATATATTTAACTCAAGCATTCCTATACATGGGTTCTTCTCTATAGCTCTCTGCTTCAGCTCTACATCTTATGAATTCTGAATGATCATCCAGTTACAATGATACAAGGGTGAGGGTGTCTATATTTGTTTTCCCTCCTACGCTTCTAAACTATCTAATCTATTAAACTAAATATATCTACTTGCATTCATTACGCATAAATTCCTCTACCTTCGACGGATGAGAGCAACGCTTAGAATCTGTTTACAACATCTAGATATAAATGTAAGTACGCTTCCCCTAGTTATTACATTAATATCTGCTCATTAATTTTTCAAAACATTTCAAAATGTGCGTTGGTGCTTTTCCAGCTATCTTCTACCTTTGTTCTTGCTTGGCTGGATGCGTACAATGCTCCTGCATCATTATCCTTCAGAGGGAATCACTTGAATCAGAAGGAACCAAAACCATTTGAGAAAGAAGAATAATAGAACCATCATTGAGACAACCAATGCTACAAAGCATAATCATAATATTTCTAGGATTCCATGGGAAGAAGCATGCATGACATAGTATATGTGCAGAACAAGAGTCTTCATCGAACTTTTAAAAACATAACTCTCGAAGAAGTCTTTACCAGAATGAAGCCTGATATTGAATACTTCAGGTTATTCGGGTGCCCAATGTATTGTCATGTACCTAAAGAGAAGAAGTCCAAGATAGATCCTTTAGGAAGAAAGGATACAGTGAATCTTCAAATACATCCCTAGTCAAAGACAGATTGAGACAAGCAGAGATGTTGTCCTTGAAGAAGAGACAATTTTTCAAAGACCCAGAGAATCTCAGATGAATATTGACAGTGAGACAATACCTTCTCCCCCTTCAAAAATTCAGAGGGAGACAGACATTACTTCAGGTCATCCAGGTTCTCCAGTTGATATGTTTAGAGATATTGTAGTAGGGCATAAAATTCCTAGACTCACTCTGCAAGAGGCAAAGAAACATACAAGCCTCTCAAGTCACATTCCGAGAAAGAAAAAGAGATTTTCGAGCTATCCTTCAATCATGATCCACTTCATTGATGCTGAGACTCCTTGTCTTATAGAAGCAACAAGAGAACTAGTATGGAAAGATGCCATAACAGAAGAATACCAATATATCTTAAAGAATGATGCATAAGATATTATTCAGGGACCAGAAAAGGAAGTCTATGGTAACTTCCAAGTGGATCTATAAGATCAAGCATGCAACTGATAGAAGTATCGATAAATACAAAATGAGATCTATAGCCATTGGTTTCTCATAAACAAGAGGGAGTTTTCTATGATAAGACACTTGACCCAGTAAAATGATACATTTCCATCCATACTACCATCCAAAAGTTGGAAACTATATCCGATAGATTCTTGATGAGTTTGGATTTCAGCAAGAGTATTGTTGATCCAAACCTATACAGTGTTGGTGACAAGAACCTAATCCTGATGACTTATTCAGAAAGCGTTGTTGTTAGATACAAGTAATTCTTAACTTCTGAATTTGAGATGAAGAATCTGAGTATGATGCACTAATTCTTGGGACAAGAAGTATAACAGAGGAACGATAAGATTTTCCTGAGTCAAGGAAAATATACAGTGAAAATATTAAAGAAGTTCAGTATGACAGAATGCAAAATCCACCGTGATGAATTTAAAGAAGAAAATTGATGATGATTCAGACAAGACTGATCCACAACTGATTGAATCACTAATGTATCTGGTTAACACCAGACTTGATTCATGCCATGCAGTGAATGTGCCTAGTCATTTCATGAGTCAACCTAGACAGACTCACTAGACAACAACAAAATATGTATTGAGATATATACAAGGCACAGTTGGATATGGCCTGAGATATACCTCTGGTGTGAAACTGATTTTGCAGGATATGTTGATTTAAATTTAGCATAAAGTACAGTGGACCGAAAGAACACATCTAGTTGATGTTCTACCATGAATTTTTCCATGGTTTCCTGATTCAGCAGGAAACAAAACTCTGTGGCCTTACAAAGGCAGAGTATATAAGCATCGAGTGTGTGAAGTAATGTGGCTTCACAAGCTTCTGACAGATTTACTTGACCATGATATGGATACTATGATGATGACCAAGAGTCGTGAGTAAAGCTCCTTGAGAACCCAGTGTTTCCTGATGGATCAAAATATGATGAGATGAAATATCCTTATTTCAGATATATGATGCAGAGGAAAATCGTACACATGCAGTACCTTCCTACACATGAGTAGATTGCAGATATCTTCACCAAATAAACTTCGTGAAGAATGGATCCCTAATTGAGAGGGAGTGTCGATAACTATAGCCAAGAAAAAATTCAAAATACATCTGTATGAGACTTGACATGATAAAGAATGCCTCCCTAGCTGAGAGGGAGTGTTGATGAATGCAACTATGTGATACATTCTCCAGATTACAAACCTATGAGGTGTGGATCATTGTAGCTATGTGAAGTCTTTCTCTTAGCTTACAAACCTGAGATAAATCCCCTAATAAGGGTACTTGGTTCCTGCCTGAGATAGAGATAGGAACGTAGAGATAACCTCCTCCATTCAGAGAGTGAGAAGAACTCCAGATGATTATCCAGTGGGAAAGGTGATCTGATGAGTTTTATGTGCCTGTGGCTGAGCACAAGGTGAACGTGTGAAATCCCAAAGTGTTGGGTGTATCATCATGTGAACATAAATGAAGATGATGTGTTAGCCTCCTCTAAGCAGTAGAGTTGACAAGAAAACTCCAGGTGATTCTCATGTGTGAGGCAGTGCGAAAGAATATTTGTAGAGTGGACGTGCATGTGGATGAGCACAGGTGAACGTGTGTAGATCTGGTTCTCCTGTGTAATGCAATGAGCCAAAGCTATGCCATCCCTATGGATGTTCCCCTAGTGGATGAGAGCTAGTGGGTGTATCATATCCTTTGCTATATGTTGTTCAAGAGTCAGACCTGCTTGTAACCCTAATTGTTATGTAAAGGGTACAGGTCAGCCCCACCATAATGTGATTAATAATAAATGTAAAAGATAATTAATATGGTTAATATGAATAATTATTATTATTATTATTATCATAAAGTGACTTATAAAGGTCATCCCTCTTGAGCCAATAGACGCCTTCGTTGATTGGACAAGTCTAATATAAGTAAGGGATGATTCCCCATTGTGGAATCATATCTCTCTTGTGATTTTGGAAATTTCAGCAAGTACTTCTACTTGGTAAAAGGTGTGCACCTCTCCTGGTTGTTATAGGTCTAGGGTTTGAAGCACCCTCATGTGTGCTAGGTCCTTCTTGGTGGTTAAGGTCTTTCTGTTGAAGATTATAGAAAAGGATTTGGCTGGGTGTTCTTCCCTTGTTGAGAAGGGTTTCCTAGGATACTTCTTGTGTTCTTGTGCATGGTGTTTCTTCTTGTGATCTTGGTTGCTGCAACATTCTTGTTTATGGTTAAGACAAATGAAAATTGAAATGAACTACATTCTTAACCGAGCCTATGAAAAAATCAACACAAAGTAGGCTTGAAATAATTTTTTGTTCAATACCAAACCCCTTGGATCATTGAAATTTCTTGGCTTTTACTTCCAACCCATAGTCACTAGGTTGTTCAAACCAATTCCAAATGTTCTTAAGTGGAATGTAAGCAATCTCACATCTACATGCCAAATTAGTAACCCTGTGATTCCTAGAATACTTTCCGCACCTATATATACAAGGGACTGGCTCAATTACAGGAGAGACAGAATAGAGAGCTTTCTCAAACTCTGCAAGTGGACCTCCAATTGCATGTGCAATGGTTTATGAAGCTACTTGATACTGATATGAAGATCTGATAGACTTTAAAATGAATTGAGCCTTCTTATTGAACTCCACATCAGGGGAGGATGCCTCAGAGACACTCTCAGATGAGAATTTTCAAGAGACCCCATTAATGCGATCTTTTTCCTCTACAGTTCTCTTATGTGTGCCATCCATAACCCTTCTAGTGGGAAACACATTTTTTGGAACTTCTAAACCTACTTTGTCAGGAGTACTAACTCTCACCATTCCTACATTTTTTTTATTGCGACAAAAATGTTTTGTTCTGAAACATATTGTGAGGTGCAATGTTGTTCAATACTATATTCATCAAGTTCTCTTGTCTCTGAATTCTTAGTTTTTCTTGCTTTCTAAAATCTAGACCCAAAAGATCTCTCATCAAGTATACATTTAACTTATGAAATATTCACAGTGGATGTTATTTCATTGTCCTAATCCTTGGTACGCAACACCTGTTGATCTCCAGAATCTAATGTGCTTGACAAGGAAGGCCTCTGGCTTAATGTGCCTTGAATTGATGAGGTAGATCTTCTGGAAGAAAAGTTCTCTCTAGATAAATGCAATAAGTCTGAATGTCTATGTGGTGTGGAAGGAGCAGAGCTTGATCTGCATTTGTCACCTTGATTAGCATCAGGTATTTTGGATTTTTTATGTGAAATGTACTAAAGATTGTTGCCACCATAAAGGAATCTTTTGGGATGGTCATATTTTTGTGAAATATTTAACACTCCCTCTTGATTATAGGAATCTATGTGACCCTAATAATTGGGGTGTTTTAGATAAGTCTTGGACTCCCTTATCCTCTGCTCCCTGTGATTAGACTCACAACTGCTATTTCCTGTGAACATGTAGTTGGATATGGTTACTGGCTTCTGGCTCATGTATATGATCTACACCAATGTTATTTTCTATCTTTTTCCAAATAGAATGGTCATTTTCCTTTCCAACCCTACTTTGTGTATTTACAATACAAGATTTATTGGTGCTGGAAGTTGAAGAGCTTCCCAACCTAAAATTATTTCTAGTTGTTTTCTTGCCTCCAACAACTTGCACTTTATTATTGTGTGAGTCACCTTCTACTAGGATATTAAATACCCTAGTATTCCATGCATTGAGCTTTGAATCCCCTTTAATCCCATCTTCTGATTTGAATGAAGATGAAGCCATACTAAAAACAATATCTGATACAAAACAAGGTTATCGTTGATCTGCAAAACAAACCCTTAAGTGTGGATCTATGCAGGCTCAAAAGTATGCCACAATTGATCTATTTTCACGCCCTAAGCTATGAAACCATGTTAGAATTTTAAGGGAAAACTAGAAACATAAACATATTTTTAATTTTATTTACTACTGTAGTTTTGGATCCACAATATATTCACAAATTCTGATGTAAAACCAATAACAGAAATAATTCAATGGATATGAATATTACCTTAGCAAAAACAAAGAATAGATTTACCTGATATGATTGTTGTTATCCTCTTTTATGTATGATCAAAAAAAAATTTAAGGTTCATGGATCAAACCCTCAGGGGTAGATCTCATCATGATCTTTTGAACAGTTTTTCCAAGAAGAACTTTAGGGAAATATCAGAAAAACAACCAACATACCAATCATCAAGTACAAGGATGAAACAAGGACACCATTGTCCAAAAAGGAAGCCACTAACAGCCTTAACAAAAAATTGTCCAAGACAAAATTGCTACAACAATAACAAAAGTAAGAGGGTTGCCTTACAAATCCTATTAAGAGTTGCAAGGGTGGCAGAAAACACATGTCACCATAAAAGGAATAAAGGAAGAATATAGGTGGCACTAGTAATGAGACAACAACAGTATACAAGTGCACCTACAGTGAGACCGTAGCAGCATATAGCAAGGAGACAGTGGAAACACATATATAGGTGACAATATCAACAAGGAGACAACAACAGGCTAGAAAAATACCCTTGGGGTCGGTGAAAACAATAGATAAGAAAGATAAACCCTTAGTGGCTACCCCAAGCAAGAACACTGAACAAAAGGAGGATCATACCATTATACCAGCAAGAGAAAGTATCCAAGGAGAGGGCCACACCCTATACCAACAAGAGAATGGATCCAAGGAGAAGGTCACACCCTATATAAACAAGAGAATGGATCCAAGGATAGGGTCGCACCCTAAACCAACAAGAGAATGGGTCCAAGGAGAGGGTCACACCCTATACCAACAAGAGAATGGATCCAAGGAGAGGGTCACACCCTATATCACACTGAACAAGAAGGAGCCACATCAAAACCTTAGACCAAGACACGGTTTGTAGGAAGGAGAAATGAGTGAGAGAGTGAGGGGAGAGGTCTCTCTTTTATAGTTTAGGTGGGTAGATTAGGGTTTGAAAATTAGCCCTAATTTTAGTATTAGATTAAAACCCAACAATTAAACAATTAATATTTTATAATTAAAATATTAAATGTTTAAATTATAAAACCCAAATTCAAGGTGGTTATCAAAGAACCAAACCACATACATATTAAGGAGGACGTAACACAAGCAAGGGGTTGCAAAGATAATAAGACAAGGTCAAGGGGGGTTCTTTTTTAATGGAAAAATGTCCAAAAAGGTCTCATGATATAACTTATAATATTTTATCATCTCAGCATAAGAGGAAGGTCAATGATGTGATCATTTCCTTCTTCTTAAATGCTCCTAGGTCTCATGGACCATCCCAGAAGAAAATAAGATCACACATCATTTCGGCTTGGTACTTAACCAAGAAAATGGCTAGTCCCAAATCAGGATACCCCAAAATGCAATTGGGGGCCCTAGATCACAACTAGGGTCTTATCCACCAAGGTACACAACCAAGGATCAATCCAAGCATCGAGCAATGATTCCCTGGAACACATCTAGGGGCCCTAGAACACATCTAGGGACTTATACCATCAAACTGCTTGGTCCTTGACCAAGAACCACAACAATGCATTGCGATCCCTCACTAGGGTCTTTTTCCATGGCTCTAACTGCTTGGTCCCAGACGAAGAACCCCAGGAGTGTATTGGGGGCCCTAGATCTCAGCTAGGGTCTTTTCCATCCTCCCGTAGAATGGCTCTTACAACTACATTAATTTTAACAACAAAGCCTTTAATACATACCAAGTGTATTCATCTTAAGTCTATGTTAGGAGTGGATGAAGTTGTCAGTAAGGAGAGATAATATACAATACTTCAATTCTTCTCCATTTATTAGTTCGTAAATCCCCCTTCTTTACCAAATTAATATTAAGGAGGATGTTATGATATTAGAAATTATGCGGTTTATTAATTAATATCAACTTTCTCTTATGTACTTTAGTTGTGTGTTTCTTAGTGTACACAAATGATTTGATGGTCACAAGTCTATCTTATATACAAGTGATTTGACAATCATATTGTTCGTGTTATTCATGACACATGATCCTTGTCTATTCCTCTTATTGGTACATGCTCTCTATTTAAAGAGCTTGGGGCCCATTCTTGTCACTGTGTCATGGAGATTTAGCGATCAAGAACAATAATTAATCTTTTTTATTTGTAGAGTGAAGTTTTTACCTTCATGTTTTTTTTCTGCTATGTATTTTGTAGCTTGATCTTATGCACCTTTATGCATTAATACATGAGGTGTTAGATCCTATGATTATAATCAACTTGATTTCAGTAGAATTGATTAAATTTGTACATGGGATCTCTAAAGTCTATATTTTTTAAGGAAAAATTGCCTCTTCATCATTGCTTTATGTCGCAAATCGATTGTGAAGTGGAAATACCATATCTCCTTTACTCCAATTGGAAGATTGCTTTCATAATGATAATAATAATAATAATCTAATCCCAAAGGGGTTGGATCCAATGGTGGAAAGTGAGGATTTTTTCACTGTCGGGCAAGGTTCAATTCCTGTGAGGGATTTACCTAGAGCCATGGGAGCACCTTGAGGTAGTGTTCGAACATGTGGTTGCACCCAGAGATACTATATTAAATGGTATCATGACTCGTGCAAACATAAGTGGATCAAATCCCACCCCCATGTCCTTCAAATTTTTAAAGTCCCCATGGTGTAGAGAAATCAGTGAGGGAGTGCACTATTAAGGCACTCTGTAAGTGAAGTCATTGGTTTGAAACCTCGGGGACACCTCAAATCCATCCATGTTAAGGGTTGGTGCAGTCCAGGCTAGGTGCGATCCCCAGGTGATTTTGATGGCTTAGATGCCCCTGGGTCGTGGCATCTCAGCCACAGGCCAATCTCGCAAGTCAAGGATATTTGGCTAACAAATAATGATAATAATAATAATAATTTAAGTTCACATCCTATTCAGGTGCCAAATTGATGTATGAGAACCCCTTGTTTGTCAGACAAGGGACCCCCTCTACACGACGATTTGACTACTTAGTCTACAAACATGTACATACCCAACCCCCCTTCTAATTAAAAATTGTGACCTCCAAGGAGGAAACACATGTTCTTAACCATTAGGCCAACTCAAATTATAAATCCCCTTTTTTCCTTGAACTAGAATTTGGTCCCTAGATTGGGATTTTGAGCACATTTGGTCTTAATATTTCCATCTTCATGCAAAAATCTACATCAAAACATGATGCTTTCATAATTAACATCTTGTTCCATCATCCTAGCCCTAGTCTTTAGTATGATTTTGCTAAGCAATGGTTGTCAAGGACTAGATTTACACACATCCTTGAATGATTGGATAATTTCCCATCCTTTGTTAATTTGACTGAAAATAGAAAGGAACTTAATCCATTTTTAATAGTCTTCATGCCATTTTCGTTCCATAATTTAAAAAATAAGAATTGTAGTCTCATCCACACCAAGTGATAAGAATTAAAAGAAGGATTGAACCTTGTTTCTTAGTATTTCATTTATAATCCCTCTCTATTGAAAAACCATGGACCCCTTCTCTTCTCTCGAGAAGAAGGTTACAAAAAACAACATCTCTCCATCTAGGAAACAACATAACCACTTTTTAGTTTCCATTCTTCACGCAAAGAAATATCATAAACATTTTTAGCTTCCATTCTATTAGAGATTCATGACTTGATTAAATTTGGTGAGGGCCATAATTGCATAAATTGACAAATAAGCCCCCTCGATATGAGCGTGGAGAGATATGCCTAGATTCCATTTAGATAGAGTTCAATCATAGGTTTTGATATATCTCTATCTAAGCAACCTTTGGGATGATGGGTTTACCTCCTTCATCATTGTCTCCATGAGATACAACATGACAATGCACCACCACCAACAACATCAAAGTGAGATTGGGATGAAGATCTCAACACTCCTTCCATTATTAAACCTAATTTAGAAACATCATATGCTTTGCTTTGATTCTTGTTGACCCAAAAATCTGCTTTGGGCTCAATATGATGTTTCTCATTTTTTATCTTCTCGAGCTAGCAAGAGGGTTACTTTGAGCAACCTATCAAGGTTTGGTTCCAGTCAAATACAATGGTAGGAGTCATAATTTTTATGTCCATTTCCCATTAAAGAGTATCAAGAGGTTATTTTAGAGGTTCATTCGAGCACATAATGACTTATAATACACTAGAAGAGTATTAATCATTGATTTTAAGTCACTTAGTCTCAACTCAAGTCAGTAATAGAGTTCAAATATTAGTTTGGTTAATGCTTGAATGGTCAAGTAGAGGGTTAGTAAAGCTAAATGATTTCAGAGTTACATTGTTCCATATCCTACTATTGCCTATTGGGCATCTTCATAATAGTCATCAATATCATTATGTCCAACATTATCTTGTGGGCACCCAAGTAGTCTCAATCTGGCCTTCCTCGGATTATTTTAGAACCATAATATTTTTCCCCTAGGGGAGGCCATCCCAGGATTATTTTTGAGTTCTCAAACCCTCTCATATCATAACTACCTATGTCAAAACCGTTTAGTTCAGATTTCATGAGTTGAGGACTCAGTTTGCAAAATTTTCAATGTTGGCCCCTTTTGTTGGTCATTGGGCGGTTCTCATGTGAACATGATATTTCATAGAAGATAAGATGATTTATCGTCATTTTATTAAAAAATATAGTGGTTGTACCCTGTAGGGATCATGACAATATTTCCAACGAGCTATTGTTGTTATAAATTAACGGCAAAAAAAATAGGCTAACTAGAAACAAAAATTCTTATAAATTTCAAATCATTAGCCACTACAATTTATGATCAACAAAGCATTTAAAAATTTGATGCATAACCTAACAAAATTATTGAGTAAATGACATACACAACTAAAATCTAGGTATTACCATAGTTGTAGAAAAGAACAAATGTACCAGATGAGTTGTTGTTGCCTTCCTTCAGTGTATGCTGGGAAAATATTAGTAGATCATATATCAAACCCTCAGGGTACATATCCTCATGGACATAGGGACAAAGAAAGAAAAACTCTTAGGTTCAGTGGGAAAAAATCATAACTAAACAAGTTGGAAAAACAAATTCAAACCATTGTCGAAGTATTATGGTTGTATACAAATCACTGTCCAACCTAGGGTTGGAAAGGAAAAGCCACAATCAACATTAGGTTGATTTAACACATTCATCCCAATCTTTAAACACAAGTGCCTACTTCAAGTAGATACAAATACCAACGGTCCTATATCAGCCCTAATAAACCAATCACAAGGCATAAAACCAAAGTGGTTGACAGAAAGATCAAGGCAACACAACAAACCACAAGGGCGACACCATCAAACCATCAAGGCAGCACCAGAAAACCAACAAGAGCATCAATATCATACAAGAAACCTCAATGGCTAGCACAGATAAACCCATGGCAGGCATGGAAGACACCAATAGTCCAAGCGACAAACACAAACAGTCACAGATGGCAAAGATAAACCCACGAAAAACATGGATGGATACCAACAGGACAACGGCAAGCATAGAATTGTCATGACTAGAAGGGATAGACCCACGACATGCAGGTTCAGACCAAGAAAACACAAGAGATAACTTGAGAAGACCCATGTAAAACTGTCCAGAAGAGCCGCAACAAACCTCAGTCTCAAACTCAGCTTGGAGGAGGTAGATCACATACAACAAGTGTCACAAGGGAGGGAGAGACCACTTCTATATATAGGTTTTAGGTACGTAAGGTAGGGTTAACTTATTAGTCCACTTGCCATAGCTTTAGGGTTAGGTTAACACCTAGAAAATAACAAATAATAATTTACCAATTAAAATGTCAAGTGGTAAATCCAATAGACCACAAGTAAGTCAATAAGGTAATAAAATCGAAGAGGAGGGTTTCATAAACATGTTGGCCAACTTTCTTTAGGAAAAGGCAACGTCCAAAATATAAAATCAAATCAAGATAAATTTAGGAGGGCAATAACTCAATCAAGGGGTTTCATAAAAAATAAACAATAAGACAAAGTCAAAAGTCAAGTCCTTCTTTAATGGTAGTTTGACCACATGAGTCCATGATATAACTTATAATAATTTTATCATCCTAGCATACATGGAAGGATAATGGCGTGATCATGCCTTTCTTCTTAACTGCTCCTAGGTCACGTGGACCATCCCAGGAGAGAAAAAGGGCACACATCATCTCATCTTGGTACTTAAACCAAGAATCTTCCTGGTCCCAGACCAGGATACCCCAGAACACATATAGGGGCCCTATAATATATCTAGTGGCTTAACCACCAAGGTACACAACCAAGGATCAATCCAAGTGCTAAGAAAGGATTCCCTGGAACACATCCAGGGGCCCTAGAACACATATAGGGACTTATATCATCAAACTGCTTGGTCCCTGACCAAGAAACCTAGAAATACATTGGGGGCCCAACTAGGGTCTTTTTCCATGGCTCTAACTGCTTGGTCGCAGACCAAGAACCCCAAGAGTGCACTGGGGGCCCTAGATCACAGCTAGGGTATTTTCCATCCTCTATAGAATGACTCTTGCAGCTGCATTAAATTTAACACTCCCTCTCAATAAGAGGGGCATTCTCAACAACACCAAGCTTGTCTCAAAAGTACACAAACTTTGTCAATGATAGGGGCTTGGTCAATATATCTGCAGTTTGTTCCATAGTCGAAAGATACTGAATATTGAGAATGTTATTCCGAACCATGTCCTAAACATAGTGATATCTCATCTCAATATGTTTCGATCTGTCATGAAACACAGGATTTTCGGAGAGATTTATACATCTCTGGTTATCACAGTGAGTTACTATGGGTTCTAGCTCAGTACTGAACAAATCTGAGAGTAGCTTTTTGAGCCACACTGCTTCTCTACTAGAAACACTAGTAACAATGTATTTTTCCTCTGTAGTGCTTTGGTATATGGTGCCATACTTCCTATCGGACCAGGAGATCATAGTTGAACCCAAACTGAAATAATATCCAGAAGTGCTCTTCCGGTCCACTGTATTGCCCATCTAATCTGAATCTGAAAAACCATGAAGAATCACACCTCCACTAGAAGTGTATCTAAGACCATAAGCTATAGTACCCTAAACAAATTTGAGAATATGCTTATCAACAACCATATGAATGTGTTTTGGATCACACATAAACTGACTAAGGGCATTTACTGCATAACAAATGTTCAGTCTTATGTGTACTAGATACATCAAGGACCCAATAATCTGATGATATATTGTAGGGTCTTCTGGATCTAAACTTGTATCTTGATCTTGCAACTTATTCAGGTTATAAATCATAGGTGTGGTCATGGACTTACAGTTCAGCATCCCAAATCTATGAAACACATCAACTGTATACTTACCTTGTGAGAGAAATATCTCACCAGGTTTCTGCCACACCTCTAAACCAAGAAAGTAATGCATAAGACCCAAGTATTTCATTTCAAATTCTGTTGACAACTCCCTCTTAGTTTGATCTATCATATGTTCATCTCCAGTAAGGAACAAATCATCCACATATAAATCCAAGATCACATGATAATTCTTCACAACCTTTATATAAAGCTTAGGATCTACTATACTCTTGGAGAATCCAAGAGTCTGAAGAAAACTGTCAATTCTTCCATACCAAGCTCTCGGAGCCTATTTCAATCCATACAAGGATTTCTTGAGTTTGCAAACATGGGATTCCTTCCCATGGATCACAAAACCCTCAAGTTTCTAGATATAAACCTCTTGCTCAACTTCACCATTAAGAAAAACATTCTTAACATCCATTTGGTGAAGTTTCCAATCAAAAAATGAAGTAAGAGAAATGATGACTCTGATAGAGGTGTACCTGGAAATAGGAGCAAAAATATCATCATAATAAATTCCCTCTTTTTGAGAGAAAACATGAGTCACAAATCTAGCTTTGAATTTTTCAACACTACCATCTGGTCAATGTTTTATTTTGTAAATCCATTTAGAGGTCACTACTGATTTTCCATGTGGTCTTGGGACCACTTCCCATACATCATTCTTCAATACTGACTCATACTCTTCTACCATGGAATCCTTCCACAATTTATGCTTGGAAGCCTCATCAAAAGTGGAAGGTTCTAAGTTAATCACACGATTCAACTGGGCTATCAAACCTGAGTACTTATATGGCTTCTTTCTTTCTTTGAAAGTACCTTTAGGTGTTGCATGTTTTTCTGCTTCCTTTAAAATTTCATGACACCATGTTGGCTTCCTTTTGACAAGAGGTTTCTCTAGGGGAAACTCAACAGAATTCCTTATGGGATCCACTAAAGGCTCTCTGACCTTCTCCCTTTGCTCATTTGAAATCTCTAAAGTTGGAGCTTCCTCCTTCTCTGTATCACAGGGAAGCTCTTTGGAATGATGAAAAGTAGCTTCCTCATGGAAGGTCACATCTTTATTGACCTCTATATATTTTTTCCATGGCACATAAATTCGATATGATTTTGAGGTTTCATTGTACCCCACAAAAGTGTCTTTCTTTCCAGAGGGATCTAACTTAGTCCCCTTTTCTTTTGGTACATGAATGTAGACAGGACTACCAAAAATTCTCAAGTGATCAACGGAAGGCTTCTTACCGGTGAAGACTTCTTCTAGAGTTTTCTCTTCCAAGGCTTTATGAGGACACCTATTCTAAATATAGACTGTCGTACTTGCAGCTTTGGCCCAAAGATACAACGGAAGATTCTGATCATACATCATAGCTCTGGATGCCTCATAAATTGTCTTGTTCTTTCTTTCTGCAACCCCATTATGTTGGGGATTGTAAGACATGGTCAACTCCCTCTTAATCCCAGAATCCCAACAGATATCATCATACTTGTGGGAGTCAAACTCTTTTTCATTATCTTTTCTAAAAACACGGATATGTCTACCTATCTGATTCTCAACAAGATTCTTAAAATCCTGAAATTTACTGACGGATCCATATTTAGTTTTCAAAAAACAAATCCAGGTTTCACGGGAGCAATCATCAATAAAAATTATATAATAAAGACAACCATTCATGGAGGGAGCAGTCATAGGTCCACATAGATAAGAATGAATAAATCTAAGGTACCATTAGTTTTTATATTACTGTGAGGGTAAGATTTCTTTGTATTTTTACAAAGATCACAACCTCTACAAATACTATCATGCTCAAAAGGAAAAATTGGCATACATGTTACCATCTTTTGCAAACCTGGGAGAGCATTATAGTTGAGGTGTCCAAACCTTCTGTGCCATACTTCGCAAGGGTTGATCATCTCATGAGATAATGCTTGAATAACTTGACCTGAGACTTTGAAAAGTCCACCTTCTTGAACTCTGATAATCATGGTTGAGCTCATACTTTCATTTGAGGGCCACATAATATTCTTTCCTTTGGGGAAGACTATTGTGTACCCTTTACTTTCTAGAACTGCAACTGAAATAAGATTTTTCTTTAAACCAAGAACATAAATAATTTCTTCAACATGAAATACATTACTTGACTGAAGTTGAAAAGAATATGATCCAACTCCTTTGATTTCATAAGTGCCATCATCACCCAATTCTACCTTCACATTGAACTTCTTGTCTCAGTAGTTCACAAGGTTTTGTTTGAAGCCTGTCATGTACTTGGAGGCCCCGCTGTCTACTAACCAAATTTCTTCTGATTTGGTGACACCACCAGAGAGAGATGAAACAAGATAACTCTCTCTACGTTTCTCTTTTTCTTTAGAAGAAACTTTGGTTTTGTTTCTTTGAGGCTCTTCTTCCTCAGCTGCAACTGAAGCATGGAACTTACATTTATGTTTCTTCTTTGAAGGAGGGTTCCTGCAGTCTTTTGCATAATGACCTAGCTTGTTACAGTTAAAGCATCTTAATTTAGAAAAATGAGAGTGAGGATGAGAGTGCCTACATTGATATTTCTTACCTTTGCCTTTGTGCTGAGGAAACCTCTTCCATTTCGTGTCTTTGGCGGAAAGAGTATGGTATTTCAAAATGGAGGGTTCATTTTTGCTTTTAATTCTGCCCTCTTCTTCCAAGCAATCATGCCATAATCTCTTGAAGTTGGATTGAACTTCTCTTCCATTTCTAGATGAGAGAAATGTCTCCCATGATTCTGGAAGACCATCTACTGATGTTTTCACAAGGTCATCATTATCTAATGCAACTCCAATTGTTGGGAGTTGATCTCTTTTTTTGGAAATCTTGTAAAAGAAGGTAGAGATGTTTTCATCCTTTCCTATTTTTATGTAGTTGTTTCTTCAAAGTCCTCTTCTGATTAGGGGCCTTCTTTTCATAAAATTTTGTTAGGGCATCAAAGCATTCCTTTGTTGTCCTTAAGTGAGAAATAAGAGGCATCATACTATCTTTAACTGAGTAAAAAATTACCCTCTTGGCTTTGTCTTTCCTCTTCTTATAGGTTTCTCTTTCTGCATTTATAGTAGGTTCTTCCATACCCTGGTAACCAACTCATCCAAATCACTTTCTTCCAGGATATTGAAGACCCTAGCCTTCCAGGCATTGGAAGTTTGAAGTCCCTTCAATCCTATCTTCTGCTTTGACTGAAGATGAATCCATACTGAAATCTGTTTACATGAGAGATTTGATACAAAACAGACTTACTGCTGATATGAAAAACAAACCCTTAATAGAGGATCTACGTGGGCTCAAAAGTATGCCACAAATGAAACAAAAACAATAGGCTAACTAGAAACAAAAATTCTTATCAATTTCAAATCATTATCTACTACAATTTATGATCAACAAAGCATTTAAATATTCAGATGCATAACCTAACAACATTATTGAGTAAATAACATACGCAACTCAAATCTAAGTATTACCATAGTTGTAGAAAAGAACAAATGTACCAGATGAGTTGTTGTTGCCTTCCTTCAATGTATGCTCAAAAAATCTTAGTATATCATAGATCAAACCTCAGGGTAGATCTCCTCATGGACACAGGGACAAAGCCAAGAAAAACTCTTAGGTTCAGTAGGCAAAAATTAGAACTCAACAAGTTGGAAAAACAAATTCAAACCACCGTCCAAGTATTAGGGTTGTATACAAGTCATTGTCCAACCTAGGGTTGGAAAGGAGAAACCACAATCGACATTAGGTTGATTTAATACACTCAACCCAATATTTAAACACGAGTACCTACTTCAAGCAGAGACAAATACCCGCGGTCCAATATCAGCCCTAATAAACTAGTCACAAGGCATAAAACCAAAGCGACTGACAGAAATATCAAGGAAGCACATCAAACCACAAGGGAGACATCGTCAAACCATCAAGGATACACCAAGAAACAAACAAGAGCATCAACAACATACAAGAAACCTCAACGTCTAGCAGAGATAAACCCACAACAAGCAGGGAAGACAGCACCAATCCAAGTGACAAACACAAACAATCACGGATGGCAGGGATAAACCCATGCAGACCAAGAACATGCAAGAGATAACTTGAGAAGACCCACGTAAACCTGTCCAGAAGAGCCGCAACAAACCTCAGTCTCAAACTCATCTTGGAGGAGGTAGATCACATACAACAAGTGTCACAAGGGAGGGAGAGACCACTACTGATCCGCAAGATCTTTTGAATGATTATGGTTGAGTTTTAAACTTGCATGTATAAATTAACCATTTGAGAATTTAATGAAAGAATGAGGAAAGAAGAGAATTATATCAGTCAAATACACATATGCAGATCTGAAAAGAATAATAAACAGCAAACCATAAGAACGCAGGTTGATAACGGAATTCGGCACAATGTTTACCTACGTCTCCGGGCCTTTTTCCTGTGGGGGAGGCTTCTTTATTTCTGCTCAAGTGCTCAAAATTACATCTCAGCAATGCCAAAAGGATACAAGACTGATCTGGTCTTGTTCTCCCATATCTCTAGAACCCTGTGAAAGAAACGGCATGCAAAACTGATGCTCCAAGCTCCCAGAAACGATCCGACAGCGTTTCCACCTCAAAGGCTTCCCTGCATCAAACTGACTTTGGCTTGGCTTTCTTTCAGCATAACTCTGCTCTG
>ML785338.1:300448-325437 GCA_009831015.1 Picea engelmannii
TATTAACACCCTGCTTCTGGTCCCGTTGAGTAGTCATATGGTTATGTCGAGGGCTGGGGCCAAGCCCCAGCCCTTTTTTGTCGCCGATTAACACTTCTTTTAAACATAAAAGAATATTGTGTCGTTTGTTAAACAAGAAACACGTGCCGCCCGAGTGGCTAGCCAAACCTTACGAGTCTGTTTCCGCCCGGGAGGTCGCCGGTTCGATCCCCGACCATGCCAAACCAAAATTTTAACATTGAAACCAACAACCAATGATGGGGTGCCACGTGGAAGCCCAGGATTGGGCCACGTGGCACCCTTACAAACCAACCAGATCATGCCACGTGTCAACATGTGATTCGCCCACGTCTGCCGCCACGTCGACTCTGTCGTACGCTCTGTCACTTGCCGCCGTACTGCCACGTCATCCCACGTGTCTGCCCCGTCATCGTGCCACGTCAGTTGTTGACGTCATCCTGCCATGTGTCACCCTGCCAGTGGTGACACGTGTCATCTCAAGACTGGTCCAACTGTACGCCGAAAATGCCAAATCCACCTGACACGTGTCACGTCCTGGTGATGCCACGTGTCCTCCATACGGATCTGCCACGTGTCGCCTTTTGGAGCCGCCACGTCAGCTGTATGGACATGCCACGTCAGCTGTACGTTCATGACACGTGGACTGTACGGACTGTACAATCATCCCCTTTTTTTTGCCTGTTTGATTTTTTGGACAGAATGTGATATCTTCTCCATACGGACTCTGTTTGACAAAGTAAATATACCACCGGAATCAGGAAGACGAGACGGACGCAATGGAACAGGTTTCGTCGCATTCCGAGCACTTTCATTTTTGAGCATTTTTCAAGCCCTATCAGGCTTCTGGATCCGATTTCGGATCAACTACTATATATAGGTTTTAGGTAGGTAAGGTAGGGTTAACATATTAGTCCACTTTCCATAGATTTAGGGTTAGGTTAACCCCTAGAAAATAACAAATAATAATTTACCAATTAAAACATCAAGTGGTAAATCCAATAGACCACAAGTAAGTCAATAAGGTAGTAAAATCGAAGAGGAGGGTTTCATAAACATGCCAACCAACTTTATTTAGGAAAAGGTAAAGTCCAAAATATAAAATCAAATCAACATAAATTTAGGAGGGTGATAACTCAATCAAGGGGTTTCATAAAAAATAAACAATAAGACAAATTCAAAAGTCAAATCCTTCTTTAATGGAAGTTTGTCCACATGAGTTCATGATATAACTTATAAGATTTATATCATCCTAGCATACGTGGAAGGGTAATGACGTGATCATGCCTTTATTCTTAATTTCTACTAGGTCACATGGACCATATTAAGAGAGAAGAAGGTCACACATCATCTCAGCTTGGTACTTAAACCAAGAATCTTCCTGGTCCCAGACCAGGATACCCTAGAACACATTTGGGGGCCCTAGAATATATATAGGGGATTAACCACCAAGGTACACAACCAAGGATCAATCCAAGTGCTAAGCAAGGATTCCTTGGAACACATCCAGGGGCCCTAGAACACATCTAGGGACTTATATCATCAAACTTCTTGGTCCCTGACCAAGAATCCCAAAAATACACTAGGGGCGCAACTAGGGTCTTTCTCCATGGCTCTAACTGCTTGGTCCTAGACCAAGAACCCCAGGAGTGCATTGGGGGACCTAGATCAAGCTAGGGTCTTTTCCATCCTCTAGAGAATGACTCTTGAAGTTGCATTAAATTTAACAATTGTTTTCCTAATTCTGAGTTCGTATGACAAATCTATGAAGGGCACAAATTTCATGCCTCTTAAATAGCCAAAATTCATAGTCGTGAATTTCTTATCAGATTTTGTTATGATATATGACTCAAAAGGAAAACCATGCCTAGAGGTGATGTATGGTAGTGTGATACCTTTCCAACGGTATATCATATGCCTGGTTTTGACTCTCGATTGTTTAGAATGAGCCTTCACAATTTCAGGACTAGTTTTAGAGGCCAGTTTGGTGATAGTGGTTCGAGGTTTAAAAATTGCTATTGATAGGCTCATAATCAAAAAATCAGAGTGTTCATGTTGTAGTGGACATAGATATATTTCCAACGATGCCTCATTTTCCACATTTAGACATCGTATGACCTTGTTAGAGTTGTCACAAATATTTGAACATGTTGAGGTGAGATGGTATAATCAGCTTGCATGGCAGAGGTTCAGGTCAATCAAAGTAGCATTTAACAACCTCACCTTAGAATTTCATGCTCACATCATCGAAATACTCATTGATACCTTTCCATTGATACTTTGTTTTCCTCAGTTGAATATCATATGACGATATGGAATCTTTCGCAAGTTTTAGCATTTTGTGTGCCCCATTGGTGAATCAAGATTTTAGATGATAATATTCTTGGCCAAAATTCAAGGCCTAAGTGGCACAAGATCAGATTTCATATTCTCGACAGGCTCTTTAAGTCCTTTCCAATAGTGTGTCCCATGCCATATTAAGACTCCATCTCATTCGGCTTCATTCTTGATCTCCTTTAGTGAAAGTCAAATTCAAAGTCAAAGAGTTGACTTTGCATGCATTTCAAATAAGATAATAAAAAAAGGGGGGGGGAGGGGGTGAGGCCACACATCCCTCGTATCCAAAATTGAGGAAAATAAAAAGAAATAAAAATACAAAATACAAAAATTCATCTTCCTCATGTTCCTTTGTCATTTGCTCAATGTGTTGGGAAGGATGAAGCTCTAGTTTAGGCAACATGGAAAGGGGCAATTTGTACATGTCTCCACCAACAACACAGAGCAAGTACATAAAGATACCCATTCCCTATCTCAGATTGGATGAATATTTGGAAAAGAAAATAGTTTATCTTAAGTTTTGATCATTGCTCTAGACCCCATTGTTTGCACTGGTTCAAATTCTAAATAATGTTGGTGGTGAGAAATTCTTGTGTTGTCTGGTTGGTTTTCAGTGTATGGTTGAGTGTTCATTCAGAATTTTTTTCTTCAGATTTGCTGCACCTGAGTGGTTTCCAGGGAAAATTTTGCAAAAGAGAGAGGATTTGAGGGAACCATGTCCAAGCCCCAGTGCACTCTTAGAAAAATTTCCAAGTTGTGTGTTACAGGCCTGTAGGAACAAATTTGGAGGGGAGGGGGTTTGAACCCCTAACCTCCCCCTTCTCCATTATCTCTTTGAAAAACCAAAGAAAAAACATCAAATAGTGGGGGAGGGATTCAAACTTCCGACCTCCCCTCCCCTTTCTAATGTTTTAAACCCACAAAAAAACCAAAAAATTGAAAGCGGGCTAAGCGCCCCTCTTTCACCCAGCCATGTGTGAAATCCACCACCCGTGCATGGTTGAGCTGCGATGGCCTCCCCTTACTTCAGTTTAATGAGTACGCTATGTTTTCCATTATTATGTCTTCTCTAAGACTCCTAGCGGCAGGTTTCATAAATATATATATATATATATATATATATATATATAGAGAGAGAGAGAGAGAGAGGTGGACTTTTACCTAGAAATAGTCTAGACGACCACAACAGAGTGTAGATCACAACTACATCAATCACACTCACTAACTCAACCCCACTAAAGGTCATTGGAAAAAATAATAACATAACTTTTTCATCCAAAGGTGGATTTTTACCTGGAAATAGTCTAGACGATCACAACAGAGTGTAGATCACAACTACATCAGTCACACTCACAAACTCAACCCAAAATTCCAATGATACTTTTAGGAGTGTATGAGACCCTAAGTTTGGCCTAGAGGTAGATGCTAGAAGGAGGCCTAATTAAAGGCCTCCAGGGATTAATTTTTCAAAATATAAAGAGACCCATTTAAGCTACAGACCTATAGACTTTAAGTAGGTTGTTATTTCTAGGATTGAATTCAGATTTAAAATTCAATTTCAAATTTTCCCATATCAACCCTCCAACCAACACTTTCCCATGACCTTTCTGAGGCCATATCTCGCTCTTCTTGATCTTGATTTTTTATAAATGAAAGGCAATGGGAAGATGGTGAGAAACACTATAGTATGGATGCTTGGACAGCCTTATAGGTAGGAAGGGGGGCATAAAAAAAATCTAAAAAGTGCTCAAACAATGGACATTTCCTTATTTTTAGCGGTCAATGCCATGATTCCCTACCCATCCAAAGCAGACCAATTTCCCCTCGATCCATGGGGCCATGCCCCGATGAATCTGACAACCATTGATGGCATGTTGACACCATGAATCCACCTAATTTGCAACAACAAACTCATGGATAGCAATCAAAGATGTCATTGGGAGTCACAAATCCCAAGGCAAATGATGATGTAACAAATTTTGACCTTTTCCCCCAAGGACATTTTGCCAAAATTTGATTTCCTCGAATGTTTTTCTTTTGAATAAAATAATGTAATTTAATTTTTAAATCAAATCTAATTCAATTTACCTTTTGAGAAAGAATTTTTTTTTCTTTAGGGTTGGTACACTTGTCACTTTTCCAAAAGTGACAAGTGTCTTGTGACCTAACCCTAACCTCCTCTTCTCTTATAAATAAGAGGAATGCAACTGTATTTTTGAGGACTTGTTGAATATAGTAGCTAAACTCTGCTAATTTATCATGGTTCTCAGTTATTGTTCTTACTTGTTTTCTTTCGGTTATTGGGATTTGAATATTTATTGGTTGAGGGTTGAGGTATAGTTGTAAATGCTATTTACGTTAGCTATCTCCATGAAGGACTGGTTAGCTAGGTGTTTTTTACTATTTCCATGTGTTTGACTTGCTTGTTTTTACTTACTAACAACTTTTGTATATCTTTTTTATGTGAATGTTTGTGCAGATTTCAGGAAGGAACCAAGTGTACCAGCTTTAGTTAGCATCCATGAGGTCTAGGGGTCCCTTAGGACAACCCTCAAGTTCTCATTTTTTGGTTGGTTATAGCTATCTTGTTTCCCTTATCCTATTCTTCTCTTCTAGTTTTCATTTTCCATGTGTGTCATTGCTTTCTCGAACATTTAAATTGGCCATTTTGGTCGGTTTACCTTCCACAACAACCTTTTTTGTTGGTTGTTATACTTGTAGATTTAATTTATGTGTCCTTTATTTTTATTTATGTTCATAAAATACACTAAAAATTGTTGGCAACCTACTAAAAAGTTGTTTGGTTGCCTTTTATGCTTCACCTAAGTGGTAGTGAACCACCTGAAGACAAGTTTGAGGCAAAGGAGCCATCATGGCAAAAAACAAAAAACAATGAACAACCATGTAAAGACCTCTCTCTACAGTCCTAGTTTCATTTTCTTTTGACTTTATTTAGTTTCCATAATCTTTCACACACTTCATTGTCAATATAGCATTAATTCTCAAGATAAAATATTTATTTTCAATAATCTTTTTGTTCATCGAGATGAATGTTATTTTCTTTGTAATTATCATTTATTAAATTATCATTATAAATTGTCAACCCACTAACCAAGGATCCAGTTGAAGTTTCCTTTGCACATGACAACTATGCGGCCCACAAAGAGCTTCAACCTTATTCCTTTGAGTTGAGTAGTGTAGTCAATTTCATTATGTTTTTTATTCCATTCTGTAAGTGTCATAACACTCGAGCTGAAAGTTGAAGACACATACCTTGTGATTGGGTGATGGTTGGGTTTCCCTTCCATCATACCTATTACGGTTAATGCCAAATTTAGTAGGAAGGGTAAACCAACACAATTTTATTGTGTATATTTCTACTCATTTCTATTTTTTAGGTTGTTTCCCCTAAAGGGGTCCACTCACAAAAACAAAAGAAAAAGCGCCAAAAAATACAATACCCAAAAACATCATAAAACAAAAAGGTAGGGGTTTTCCCCATGAAACAAAACCATATATATATGGGGTTTTCCCCATATGGGGTTTTCCCCATGAAAAATGCCAAGACATCCACGTGAGATCACATCTTTTTTTCACAAGCATGTTTCTTGGTCAACAACATTGAATAATTGAAATCAATCTAATATATATATATATATATATATATATATATATATATATTAGATTGATTTCAATTATTCAATGTTGTTGACCAAGAAACATGCTTGTGAAAAAAAGATGTGATCTCACGTGGATGTCTTGGCATTTTTCATCTATGCATTGTCAATTTCTAGAATTCTAAGAGTCAAAGTCATGAAATCTTCATCAGGGACCCCTCAGAAATTTGTTTTCCCTTCTATCAATTGAGTGAGATTTCCTTGAATTGTTCTCATTGGATAAATCTCATGGTTTCAGACTTTGAATAGTTTAGTTTGGATTGAAATACTATACTTCTTGGGTAAGCTCAACTAAAATCCCTTGGGGGTTCTTGAGCCTCTTCCTTTGCACATGTATCATTCTTCCATCCAATAGATTTAATGGCCTAAAAGAACTAGTGACAAAAAAGGGATAAACCATCATTTTTCTTAACTGCATGGGGCACTTATTGTTCTAGCCAAGTGGTGTATGCCAGCTCTCTCATTTCCTACAAGGTAGAATAGTTGCAAGATAAAAGGTATGATCCTGATCGTGAGGACCTTCATAATAGAATGGTATCCTTTCTTGTGATTAACCATATTAAAATCTAAAAATAATATATGGTTTAAGAGCCTAAAAGCGCTAGTAACGAGAAGGGGCTAACCCCTCCTTTTCTGAATTGCATGGGGCACTCGTTGTTCTGACCAAGTGGTGTATGTCAGCTCCCTCATTTCATACTAGGTAGAATATTTGTGAGATAAAAGGTGTGATCCTGATTGGGAGGACCTTCATAACATAATGGTATCCTTTCCTTTGATTAACCATATTAAAATATAAAAATAATATATGGTTAAAGTCTCAAACCTTTCATCAGTCCACCCAACATCCTGGTAAACTTTTATTTTTCATCCAAATACATCTTTTTCATAGTTGTAGCAGCCTATTAAAGGGATGGAATTGAGTTTTGAGACCCCAAATTTTGTACTCAACCCTCCTTTAGCTTATCCAGACCACTTTCCAAGCCATTTCAAGTAGTTCTAGACTTGTTTTCACGTATTACAAGGAACAAACAACTTGTTGTTCGTAACTTCTGCCCATATTAAATGGTATGGTTGTAGCTTTCCTAAGCCATTTTAACTATTAATTCTAATATTTTAGCATAAACCATTCACTGGATAATTGTTTTAGACCCCAATTTACCCTCAGAGCCATTTAGATCATTTTTCCAAGGTCACAAGGGAGTGAACAACTTGTTGTTCACTTTTATTAGTTTGTTGTTCAAAAAAATAGAGAGTTATTTTTATTTACCCTTGCCCACAAATACCACCCCAGGCATTTTTGGCCCTCTAGGGAGTTGAAGAAGGAAAAAACCCCAAGTTAGGTGGTCCTAAGAGGGCTTGTATGCAAGTCCCTCACCTCTCCTTCTTCCCCTTTCACTGCCTTAGACATCAATACCATTTGAGGTGTGGGTAGCCTCTACCTTGTGCCAAGATACGAAAGAGGTTGTAATCAATTTAATTGTCGGATAAGCAAGATCCACCTCAACTGATGAATTTTTCTTATAACAATCCTTTTTAAAATATGGACCTTTTTTTCAATGTGTTAACAAAGCATGTGATCATGTAGAGAATCCTTGCCAAAATTTGAAATTGAACTATCTTGGTGATATGCCCACCCACTTACCACTAGAATACGTGACAAATGCCTTAGACTTTTTTTCAAAGCAACGATATGCTAAAAGCATCACTTGAAGACATTGACCTTGTCTAAGCTAGCACAAGTCCCAAGATCATATGGTTTCCCTCTCTTCCTGAATGGTTCAACAAAACCTTCATTGGTACTTAATAAGTAACCCACTAACATAGATCTCCCTAAATATGTTGAGACAGGGCCAAAAGGTAATCATAAACCCAATTAAGAAGCATAACTCCTATAAAGCCTCTAATATGTTTTTGAATCCATCAAAATTTGATCTTTATAATCCAAACAATTTATTTAACATTAGTGAAATAAATAAAACTTATTGAATGGGGAGCATCATAATATGGTTTTGGAACTCATGACAAGGCCTCGAGACCTCACAAGTAGACCTTTCCTGACGTGTTAAATGGTCTCGAGTGTTGTGGCCTAATTTTGACTAAGTGTTGGTGTAGAGGAGATTTGAGCCAAAGATGAATCACATAAGCATGACTACACAATTCTATAGAAGTATAAGTACACCGAGGTTGAGGAGTCATCTTATACATCATATGCACCAATTCCCCCAATCATCTGCACATGTCTCTAAAGATGTAGACTCATTTGTAGTATTTTGTATGACTAGGTTACAACTGGAAAATTACCTAGTATACGTTGGCATCTCCTGTAACCTCTCAAGTTTCCTAATTATATCAAAATTTTAATGAATGTAAGAGGAGGTTAAGAAGGATTTTGGAGTGAGAAGTTGCCATTGTTTTTGTGAGTTGAGAGTCTTTTTCTCTATCCTAAGTGTTGCATCAAATTTATGCAATAGATACATGTGTTGTTGATGCATTCATGCTCATGTTATATATGGATGATTTGTATTTGATTGTGATTGATATCAATGTTGTTAGTTATGGTATTTTAAATTAATATAAGTAAATGAAAAGGAAATTCAACCTCCACTAAATCTTTACGAATATAAACTTTAATCATATGGAAACTATCATGTGCACCTCGGGTAAAACCTCCTTCCTCTTGGAAGGTTGAATATGCCAACGAACTAGACTACATGGAGAATGTGTTGGACATATTCTATGGACCTTAATCCTGTCATAGACCCAACAACATCACCAAGATCATAACTAATGCAGAGTAAAGGAGATGTGGTGGAGCGTGGGAAAGATTGAGATTCAAGAGTGGCTAGAAGGAAGGAACTATGACTTTCTCTGATAAGAAATAACCTATATTCGAGAAGACATGACAAGATTCAAGGAGAGATACATGTTTGAGTGTCTACATGAGATTTTTTGGGACAAATTTCTATTAAAATTGTACTAATGGATGGAAAGGCTCACGTAGAAGCATGAACATTAGAATCTGTAGTGCAAAGTCGAGTGGATTGCCAAGAATTTGGTAAATATTCAGTGGTATGACCACAAATTGACTTGAGTAATAAACTTCTAATACAAAGGTAGAATAGAAGGTTATGGTTTAGAGTTTGTGGTATAATGTCATCATTCTTTGACCAAGGTGCTTGAATTCTTTAAGAAAGGATTGTGTGGGAGACTAATAGAAGAAATATTAGTGGGGATAAAAATGTTGACGGTGGAACATGGTATGTTCCCAAGCCCCATTGATATGGACATATAATCCCTACATGTGGGGCTGGAACAGTAGGAGGACTTGATGGAAAAGTTAGTGTGATAAGCTACTAAAAGAACTGATGATGGTAAAGGTAATGAACTTTGAAAGAGAATGGAAGAAATGATATAAAAGTTGCACATGGATCGTAGAGAAATCGTGACAAGAAGAGATGGAAAAGATCTGCTCTAGTAAATAGTTTTTAACAAGAGGAGATGGTCTTGACCTTCATCTAGAATGTGATATGATACATAAGATAAGAGAAGTACCTAAAGGAGATTTGTCGACCCCATAAGTAAATATCAATAAAGTGTGGCATTGCAAAGAGAATAAGAGTTCACAGAGGTGTAAGGAACTTATAAAGAAATGAGGTGGTGGTTGCAATATTACATGGGGCATGTTGTTATGATCCAACACCTTAAAAATGATAAAAATCCAATGAATACAGTCCACTTCGAGGGGGAAACCTCCTTTTACAATTTATCAAATTCAAAATACCATATGAGATGAGACAAGATCATCCTAAGACTAGATCTCTTTGGTATATATATAGGAGACAAAGAGTACAATTATAATGAAAGTGTGCAATGAAGGTTTCTAGCTTACATACAAATATAACACTAGAAATATAATAATTCGATATCTAGTGCTTAATAATGGGTATTATACATAACATGGGGATTTTTCTAGGGCTTAACATTCCCCTCCCCTTCAAATAATTATTGTCATCAACACTTGACTAACCACATGTGTTTTGCATAAAGAACTCATCTTCCCATGTCACCTCTTCCACTGGTAGGTTCTTCCATTTGATAAGGTACTCGGTAATTGCTTGATTTCTCAGCTACTTAATCCTTGTTTCAAGGATTGTTTTTGGTTCTAGTATGATTTTCCCTTCTTTATTAATCTTTGGTAAAATAGTTTGGACTGGGATCTTGCTGTCAATTACCTTCTTTAAGCAAGAAACATGGAATACTGGATGTACACATGAATATGGAGGCAAATCCAATTTATAAGCCATACTTTCAATCCTTTGTAGAACCTTATAGGGGCCATAATATTTGGGTGCTAATTTATTGTCCTTCTTTTTTTGCATGAGGGACATATGTTTATATGGTTGTATCCTCATAAATAACCAATCACCCACTTCAAATTCCCTTTCATTGCAATGTTGATCAACTTGTTGTTTCTTCCTATTTTGTGTCATAACCAAGTTGTCCTTCAATAATTTGAGAACCTCATGTTGGTTCCATGTGTGGTCCTCCATTACTTGAACTTTTGCAGTCCCTTTCGAGGGTGATTCCATGGATGAAGGATGATATCTATAAAGTGACAGAAATGGGGACATTTTTTATAAAGTATGGAAAGATGTGTTGTACCACCATTCCGCTAAATCCAACCACTTGACCCATTGTGTCTTTTTATCAGATGCAAAGCAACTAAGATATCCTTCTAGACATGTATTCACAATCTTAGTTTTCCCATTGGATTGAGGATGGTAAGATGAGTTGTGAGCCAATTGAGTACCCAAATAAGAAAATAATTCAGTCCAAAAATTTCCAGTGAAAATTGGATCTCTGTCACTTACAATAATCTTGGGGACTCCATATAGATTTTGAACTATTTCCATGAATATTGCAGCTATTGTACTTTCTTTAAAAGAATGAGAAAGAGAGAAAAAAATGGGCATACTTTGTCAGTCGATCCACTACTACCATGATGACAATATTTCCTTCGAATTTGGGTAAACCTATAATAAAATCCATTGAAACTTCTTCTCAATGTTGACTTGGCATAGATAATGGCTGTAGGAGACTTGAAATCTTGATTGTCTCTCTCTTATTATGTTGGTAGACCACATATTTAGACACAAAATTTTGAACATTAGTTTTAAGCCCTTCCCCAAAAAAATCCTTCTTGATCATGTGGTATGTTTTCAAGAATCCTGAATATCCTACTATAGGAGAATTTTGCAATTCTATAAGGAAGTTCTATTTTAGTTGGGAATTCTTACATAAATATAGGTGATCATGATACCATAGCAAGTCCTTCTTCCATACAAAATTATCTAATGAACTGGGGTCCTCTTGTAGTTTTTGAATTATCTTGCATACCTCTTGATCTTGCTTCCATTATATCCTTGCTTCTTCCACCCAATAAAATTGCGGAATAGAAATAACACACAATGAACCCTCTATTTCTTCCTTTTTCCTTGAAAGGGCATCTGCCACAACATTATTTTTTTCCTTTTTTTGTAGCTAATTTCAAAGTCATAACCTAGCATCTTTGTAACCCATTTTTGTTGCTCTTTTGAAGATAATTGTTACTCCAAGAAGTACTTCAAACTATCATGATCTGTTTTTACTTTGAAGTGTCTTCCTATTAGGTAAGGGCAGGATTTCTTAACTGCATTTAGTATGGTGAAAATTTATTTTTCTTAAGTGGGTTTGAGTCAATTTTTTCCTTTAAGTTAGCTTCTCTCAAAGGCAAGGGGACTACTTTCTTGCATTAAAACTACACCAATTTTGTGGCTTGAGGCATCACACTCGACAATAAATATTTTTTGTGAAATTATGTGTGGCTAGGACAGGAGTTGTACACATAGCCTCCTTAAGTTTTTCAAAATCTTTAGTTGTTGCTTGAGTCCAAGGAAAATTTTCTTTCTTTAATAATGTTGTTATAGGTGTTGCTATTTCGCCATAATCCTTGAAAAACTTACTGTAATATCATGTCAATCATAAGAATCCTCTAAGTTTCTTCAAGGTTTTGGGAATTGGTCATTCCCTCATAGATTTAATTTTGTTAGGGTGCACTTTTACACCTTCATGAGATACAACATGACCCAAATATTCCACTTCTTGAACCCCAAAAGAACACTTGGAAGGATTTGCATAAAGTTGTTTATCTTCCAATAGTTGCAATACTCTGTCAACATGTTGTACAGGCTCTTCCCAAGATTTTTTGTAGATTAGTATCTCATCAAAAAGTACTAACACAAATTTTCTAAGGAAGGGCCTGAAAATGGAATTCATCAAGCTTTGAAATGTTGAAGGTGCATTAATAAGTCCAAATGGCATAACTAAAAACTCATAATGACCTTCATGTGTTCTAAAATCTATTTTGGGAATATCTTCCTGTCTCATTCTGATTTGATGATATCCCAAATGAAGATCCAACTTAGCAACAAAAATTGTTCCATGCAATTTGTCTAATAGTTCATCAATGACAAGAATATGAAATTTATCTTTGATGGTCATTTTGTTGAGTTGTCTATAATATGGACACATTCGCCATGAACCATAATTTTTCATAACCATCGCCACTGGTGAAGAGAAAGAACTTTGGCTAGTTTGAATGATCTCGACCTTGAAATTTCTTGGATTATATGATCAATATCACTCTTTTATGCATATGGATACCTATAAGGCCTAATGTTAAGTGATACACTTCTTGGTTGAAAATGAATAGCACGGTCATGATCTCGAGCAAGTGGAAGACCCTTAGGCATTTCTCCAAATACCTTGGAATGATTGTTGATGACTATTTGGAGATCCAGTGGAGCAGAGGATATAGATGTTTGGACATATAGTGAGCACAATTGTGAAATTACACCTTTTTGAGTAATTTTGTCATGCTATTAGAGCTTATCACCTTAGAGGGTTTCCCTTGGATACCTCTAAGCTCAACTTCATTTCCTTCTGAGGAAAATCTCATGAAAATATCTTGAAAATTAAGGGCCACTATTCCTAATGATTATAACCATTGGACACCTAATACAACATCAACACCACCCATTTGGATGGAAATCACGGGACTATCCAAAAAATACTCCCTTATATTGAGCTTAATACTATGGCACTTCCTAAAACAATTTATGGTACCTTCATTTCAATCATCACTTGAAACTTTGGTTCTAGAAATACAAATCAATTGAGATCTTTTGCTAATTTGTAATTGATGAAGTTATGGGTACTACTAGAATCAATCAACATTGTTACCTTTTTATTTTTGATGTATCACTGTACCTTAAGGGTTTGTGGAGTACTCATGTCGGCCAATGCATGAGAAGATAGCATTGGAGTAGTATCTTCTAGATCTTGATCTTGTGATGGTTCCAATTCTTGATCTTTTTCCTCTTCACAATCTATGTAGAATGATTTATTCTCGCCACATTTATGCCCCTTACTTTACTTGTTGTCACCATTGAAACATAGTCCCTTTGCTCTTCTTTCATCCATTTGTTGAGGTGTCAACCTTGTCGGTTGATGTATAGTTGTCTTATGAACCCCAAAACTATCTTTGCTTCATGTGTATGCTCCAATGGTAGGCTTGTGTGTAGTTTTATTCTTGGCTTAAATATGACGATAAAATTGCATGACGACCATAATATTTGCAGGATGATTTCAGAAAATTTCATGTTTAATGTCTTCTTTTAATCCACCCATGTAAGTTTTCAACAAATTTGCATCACTTATGTCATCCACCCTTGTGGCCAATACTTGAAATTATGAATTATAATCTTCAATGTCACCTAAGTGCTTAATTCTTGTCAATTGACTGAAGTAGTATGTTCCCAAACTTTCCCATATTGTGCTTCTAAGTCTCTTGTAAATAAAACCCAAGTATAATGATAAAAGGGAAGCTTCCTTTTAACTACACATTGATACAATTGATATGGTTTATTCTCAAAGTTCAAAGTTGCTATGTGAATCATTTTCTTATCATTCATAATATTATGTAGTTCAAAATACTACTCTATTTGGTTCACCTAAATAAATGTCTCTATTCCATCTGACTACAATGGTCATGGACAACACAAGAGTGAACTCTCGGGGAAGTATGAAGTTGTCTTAATTGTTATCCATTTCTGTAAGTGTTTCCATAGAAGTAACATCAATCATACAACAACTAGGAATCTAGGAACTTTTGTTGGTATAAATTCATCTGAGAATGGTGACAACTTAATTGAATGATTCGTTTATGTGTCTATCTTTGTTCCATGGTTGATGTGATAAGGACACAATGTAGCACTAGTTCCTTTGCAATGCCATTTGGAATGTGTGAAGAACTGTTCTGAACCAAATTCCTCTAATAGCATAAGAATGGAAAGAAGAAGTAACTCCACACCTTGGTAAGGATAAATAATCAATGAATAAGAAGCCACTTTGAGGAGGAAACCTCCACCTCCATTTGTAATATATCCAATGTACAAGACAAAATGCCTATACAAATGATCTCCTTTATTATAAATAGGAAATAAAGTGGGCATGATGTAACCTACCACTAAGTTGACCTAACCATAACTAACATACTAATAATGAATGATGGTTAGGGCCTTAACATAACCCCCCTTTTTAAAAAAACTTTTCCCTCAAATCGTTTGCTCATTTTCCCATGTAAGCATATTCTTCCACTTGATTAGGTACTCCATATTGGTTCTATTCTAAAGAGATAGAGAAGGCCAATCTATAACTTTTTCTGGTTCAAGAACTAACTTTCCTTCTTCATTTGATCCTGGAAGTTCCATATACACTAACATAGTTTTTCCCATAACCTTTTTTGGGAAAGATACATGAAAAACCTTATAAATGTGAGAAGGAAAATCCAACTTTTACACCACTTCTCCAATATTGAAAATAATCGCGTAGGGTCCATAAAATCTTGGAGCTAGTTTTTTTTATTCTTTTTTTGTTTGAGAGTAGATTATTTATCAGTATGTAGTCTCAAAAATACCCAATCACCCTCCTCAAATTGTCTTTCACTTCAATGTCGACATGCTTGCTATTTCATCTTGTTCTACACCGGTTGAAGGTTTTCTTTAAGAATTTTCAAAGTTTGTTTAGTCTTTTCGATATGTGAGTCTATTTCCTATACTTTGGACTAATCTTGAAAAAATCATGTGATCCTAAGAGCTAGATATCCATAAAGAGATTCAAATGGAAACCAAGATATTTTTTAGGGGCAAAATTTCACGAATTGGCATTTTTTTTGCCATTTTTTGAAAAAACAATTGCTAATTTGGTTAAAAATTCACCTATTTTTTACACAAATATGATTAAATTAATAATATTCGCAAAAAAATTACAAGTTTTAATAGTAAATTATATGTTTTTTATTGAATATTCATCTACATATCTATATAAATGATTTTTTCAAATCAGACTAGTCGCCTAGAATACTATACATAGGTATAATATTTGAATCATTAAAAAATACCTTGATGGAAAGATCTTAGTAGATGTGTGATAGGTGGAATTATACCACAATTCTGCTAGAGGAAGCTACTTCACCCATTGAGATTGTTTTTCTAAAGAATAACAATGAAGATAACCCTCTAAATATATGGTAACTATTTCTGTTTGACCATATTTTTTGTGAATAATATGTTGAAATCATAGCTAGTTTCGTTCCACTCATCTCCATAAATCTTTCCAAAATTTTCTTGTGAATTTTGGATCTCTGTCACTTACTATTACTTTATAAAATCCATTAAGTCTATTAATTTCCTTCATGAACACTTCAACCACATGGCTTGCAGTATATGTACTCTGAATTCTACAAAAATGTGCATAGTTTGTGAGTCTATCCACAACCACAAAAATGGCATCATTCATCTTTACCTTTTGATTTTGGTAAACCTATAATGAATTCCATTGATATCTCTTTCTATCTTTGATTAGGTATGTGTAAAATTTGAAGTAACCCTAGAGCCTTGATTGTATCTCCTTTATTTCTTTGGCACACCTAACATTCTCTTGCAAGTTTTTGAATATTTTTCTCCATTCCTCCCTCCCCCCAAATTTTTTTTGATCCTTTGATATGTTTTAAGGAACCCTAAATGTCCCTCCATCTGGGAGAGTCATGAGACTCCCTTCTTGCATCAATACTACTCCAATTCCTTGTTTTGATGCATCACATTCAACTATGAATGTTACCAAATCAAGTGTTTCCAATACTAGTGTGGAAGACACAACATCGTTTAAGAGTGAGAATACCAAGGTAGCATCTTCATTCCATACAAATGAATTTTTCTTCAAGATAGATGTGAGTGAGTGGGCATGCAATGCTCCCATTTTTTTTATAATATCTTGTAAGATCCAAAAATCCTCTAATACTCTTGATGTTCTTAGGAGTAGACCATTTTGTGATAGTTTGAATCTTTTGAGGGTCCAACTTAACCCCTTCCTATGAAAAAATAAGACTCAAATACTCTACTTGTTGTTCCCCAAAAGAACATTTGGACATGTTTGCATAAAATTCATTATTCTCAAGAATTTGTAGGACTTTATCCACATGTTTATTCTTTTCTTCCATGATTTTCTATAGATAAGTATATCATCAAAGAAAAACAACATAAACTTTCTAATATGGGGTGAATTTTTTTTCTTCATAAGGCTTTGAAAAGTAGAAGGAGCATTAGTCAACCCAAAAGGCATGGCCAAGAAGTCATAGTGCTCTTCATGTGTCCCAAAAAAAAAATTGAAATGTATTTTTCTCTTAATATGATTTGGCAGTATCTTTATTTAAGATCTAACTTTGTGAAATAAGGCACTCCATGAAGCCCATATAATAACTCGTCAATATTTGGAATAGGGAATTTATCCTTGATGGTGATTTTGTTTATATCTCTATAATTAGGGCACATCCTCCAAGCATTATTTTTTCTTCTCACCATCACTATTGGATCTTAAAAGGAACTCCTTCTTGGTTGAACAATACATGTATCCAACATGTCTTGTACCATTTTATCAATATCCCATTTTTGTTGATGTGGATATCTATAAGGCATTTTATTAGGAGTACTTCCAAGTATTAGTTAAATTTGATGTTCATGATCTCTAAATGGAGGTAGCCCTTTAGGAATTTCTTGGAAGACCCTCTGGTGCTTTTCCAATGTACATTTTAATTCCTATGGAATATTTTCATCTTCATGCTTCTCTTCCATAGAATAAATTCTAACCACAACTCCACTACTACCCTTTGTTATGAGATTTTCCATTATATGAGAGTCGATGACCTAAGCGGGTGCAATTTTTAACTCTTTGAGTTCATATGGAACTCCTTCCAATTCAAATCTCATGAATAATTCATTATAGTTTATAGAAACTATACCCAATATTCTCAATCATTGAATCCCATAAACAACATCTATTCCTTCAATTGGAATGGCATACATTGGGATTACTAAGTTATATTCTCCCATACTAAGTTTAATGTTAGGGAATTTTCCTCCACAATTAATACTCCCCCCATTAACAACCAAAACTTGAAAATTTGTCACTAGTTACATAAAACAATTGAGGTGCTCTTGTGATATTTTATCAATGAAGTTATGGGTACTACTTGAATTAATAAGCACCATGACCTCTTTCTTCTTAATGTATCTTGCAATCTTAAGGGTTTGAGATGTTGACAAACCTACGAATGCATGAATGGATATTTCACTCCTATCTTGATCTTTGTTATGCAAAATTTCTACATTTTTTTCCTACTCTTCTAAGTTCACAAGTTCTTCCTCACCCATTATTGCAAATGCCTCTATTTCCTCCTCATCATTATTTTCCAAAGTGAAAAATTATAGCAAAAATGCCAACATGATTCATTTGAAGGATCCAAATTCAAGGATTGTATGCTCTGAATTAAATGTTATGAACCAAATTCCCCAAATGGCATAATAATAGAAATAAGAAGTAACTCCATGCCTTGAGAATGATAAATAGTCAATGAAAAAGAAGCCACTTCGACACCTTCTATAGACCCTGGGTTTGTCATAGAGCCAACATGGAGATTGAAATTCTTCATTGTCCTATCCCTCCTAACCCTAACTCCAATACTTTCATTCCTCCTCCTCCTCAAGATCCACATTAATCTCATGGTGGGTCTCAAGATCGATCCCTAGAGGGCCTCCATCCACGACCACCAAAACTATCCCCAACCATGGTGAGCTTGCTAGGTTTATGCATTGTCCTTTGTAACAACCCAAATCAATTAATTTTATCATAGTTATATATATATATATATATATATATATATATATATATATATATATATATATATATATATATATATATATATATATAATTTAATTTAATTAATTATTAAAATATATTAAATCAAACTTTTATTATTTTATCATTAAAAGGTGGGTGAAGTACTTAATGGGGGGATAAGGTTGTTGGGGAATTAATGAGTGGATAAGGTTGTTGGGGAGTTAATGGGGGGATAAGGTTGTTGGGGAATTAATGAGTGGATAAGGTTGTTGGGGAGTTAATGGGGGGATAAGGTTGTTGGGGAATTAATGAGGGGGATTTGAGAGAGGGGGATAAGGAAGAAGGAGAGGACTTGGAAGAGGATCTCATTTTTTGTTTTAGAATTTCTGAAAGATAGAGGAGGAGGAAATTGGAAGAATTGTTTTGGGGAACTCTCACAGGGCACTGTTGTTGCTGGAAATTTTGGGCTCAGCGGCCAGGAAACTGCAAGGATTCCTGGAGCTAGGGAGCCAGAGAGGTTGTTCCTATTTGGATGAGAGGTTAATATTCAATTGGTCAAGCTCAAGAACAAGAGAACCAGGGACTAAATCAACTAATCTACAGGTAGAGGTACGTATTTTTTGTATATTATGTTGTTATTATGTTGTTGATGATTATTATGTTGTTGTAAAGAAAATCATGAAAGGAAAACCTTGAAATAAATTGAATTTATTTTGTAAGAAGATGAATAGATTTTCTTTTATTTTATTTTGAGGCTTGTATGAAAGGCCCTACATATGGTATCAGAGCCCGGTTTCAAAACTGAAACCTGGGCTTCACCGCCCACAACAGGATTTTGTCTTTGTGCTGATTTGGGTTGTTACAGTCAAAACAAGTAAAAATGGAACACAAGTTAATATACCTAATATAGCCATAAGTAAAAAAAAAATACGTTAATTTAAGTGGGGAGTTCCAGATATTTGTGTTGTAAATACCCACCACATGCATGATTTGTGATCACCTGTGACACATGTTATTATGGATATTGTGCTATAATTTGCATAGAATAGTTTACTAGACATGTCTCAATATTTCATAATATGATCATGGAGTTGAATTTACCTATTTATATCTGAAATTATATTTTATGACTTCACTCATAGATTTGAAATTGAAATTTTATTATTGAAGATGAATTCCCTTGTTTAAGTTTCGCTAAATATTTTAGTTTGGATCTGGAGCAAAAATTTATGGATCTGAGGATTGTTAGACTCAGAAGTTCCACTTTTGAATTCTTGACAGAGGCTCATGTAAATAAAAATTACAAATATCAGACAACGAATTTCATCTCACAGGCAACAAAACCCACTGATCACAAATTCAAACTCCAAATAACAATACGCTTGCATGCAAAACACAAGCAAGGACACGAGATCTAGAAGCACCTGATGAGGATTGGAATTTATGGTCAAGTTATGCTTCAGTATGACGAATTTCAAAAGATGTGGGCCCTTTTTCCAGCTGTTGGCAAGAATACCAAACGTTCACTAACCTCATTGGCTTAACCAAATAGCCTACAAACAACATTAACACGGAACAAAACAGTGCATGCACCTCTATTACATTTTGGAGATTGAGATTATTACCAACCGTGAATCCTAGTAAACATAGGCCTCGTACAATGGTGAGCAAGAGCTCAATTTCTACCAACCTCCAAAGAATACCAAACACAAACTGCAGACTTTACAATCGGACAAATAAAATGTCCCTCGGTAACTTACCCACGACTTTGAAGTTAGAATTAATGAAGTGTTCACTATGATTTGTAGGTTTCTGAAATTTATAGCTACAAATTGGGGGTTGCCGAAATTCATTATTGCAATTTGTGGCTTGCTGAATTTATATCCATACATGTTATGAATTGTGATAAAATATAAGTACAAACCATCTGTTACTGAGATCGTATCACCAAATATTATGGGTTGCTCAAATTCTATCAGTCCTTTCTAGTTTACGTGACATTTGATGTGTACTCTCTTTAGACCTACGCTAGTAACAAGCATAAGTCATACAACAACACATTTCATAGTCATACAAGTAGCGCAACGGATAGAGTCAAAGAAAGAGTACCTTATTCTTCCTTAACGTGTCTTTGGCTTCGACTCTCTTTGGCAAATTGGTTGTATTTATGAATCTCCTTTTCCTATTTTTCACAAAGAAACATAGCTTGCGCCATCTGGCAAGTGCTTCTACTGATGATTTTTTTGGATTTCACTGCTGCAAAATATTCACTGAAAAATTGCTCCATATCCACAACCCAAATTGGCATCACCATACTTGGAACGCGATGAGAAGCATCCACCACCACCACCCCCACCCACAGTGCATTCTTGGGCCCAATGTCTAGGCTGATCACATTTAAATCAATCAGAATGACCTGTATCTCTATCACCATAATATGTCTCAAGTTCTCTGTCCGATGTATCCCAAGAAAACCCTCCCATAAATACACGGTACTCCTCCTTGCCAGACATTATTGCTTCCATCAACAACACTTGCAAGAATATTCTACTATACACCTCACCTTGCAGTTCGGCCAGCAAAAGTGGTATCCCAACTCTAACCCTAGTGATTCCAACCTTTCTCGCTATGCCTCGCCTCCGTGAGAAAGGAGTTTGACAGCCATGGTTGTTGCAGAGGAAGAGGCGGTCGAGTGGTGTTGCGTGAGTAAGAAGGGATAGGGTAGGGTTTGAGAGCGGGAGGGGGGCACGTGGGCCTCACTTAACCTTATTCAGAATATTTTTCCCTCTTATAATAAAGATGAAAATATTGGGCTTCTATCCCAATCTCCAAGTTAAGCCCAGAGCTACCAAGCATTTAAACCAAGTTCAAGTCATAATGACACCACACACAACATATGCCAAGTCACAACACCAAGCGCAATCTACGAAAGAGGAGAGCCCATAAGGGCACTAGTCCTTGCAATACGCGTCATATTTTAATATATATATATATATATATATATATATATATATATATATAATTTTATTTTGTTTCTCTCTTATAATATATTTTTAAAATTAATTAAGGTTATTTAAAATATATATATAATCGAACCAATCCCCAAGTCCTATTGTGATCAAGTGCCACTTACCTCAAGTTTGGTCACAAGTTGCTTAACCCGGACTTATGAGTTTGGTCATCGAGTTCACCAAATGTTAAAACTATGGGTTTCGATCATCAAGCCCACCACTCCAAGTCATTGACACCATGTACTACCAAACACCTTAGTCATTGCACAAGTCACAGAGCCCAAGTACCAAAGCCCATCATTAAAGCTCTTAAGGGGCCCAAACTGTGCACAACTATGGAAAGAGAGCCCACAATGGAACATTATGTGCACAACATGTCAATCAAATGGAGTTGTTTGGGGGTTTAATAATTAATTTACACTATATTTAAAACACTATACTTAGTTTCCAAGTTTCTAAGGACTTAAGGAGGTAAGTAACAGTAATTGGCAGGTACCTCGCAGTGCTAGTATAGCTAGCAAGGCAAGGGAGTTAGAAACTTACCCGAACAAGTTACCAAGCTTAGAGGCTTTCGACCCCGACCTTTAGCCACTTACCCTAAAGAGAGTAATGTCTGTTTACAAACAAGTAAAAAAAAAAAATTATGCCAAACCCTATGTTTGCAAGTATAAGTTGAGATAATGTAGAATGCCTTAAACTCTTCCATGATAAGCATTCGTTTTGACGTAGATTCAGTTATTCAAGATGGTTAGGACTCGTGGAAATTGAGGTCAAGGGGCGTCGTCACAAGGACCACCAACATCGACGCTGCCACCACCATCACATGAATTGATTCTCATTTTGCGCTCTTTGGAGTCTATTAATGAGACATTAAAGGGACGGCAGTCAGCATATGTTGAAGTGGAACCTCCACCATCTGGAGTGGGTAACCCTGTAGCGTCAAGGGACTCAGAGGGAGGGCCTCCACTAGGGGACATCGCCAGAGAACTACAGAAGATCAAACTCCCAGAGTTTGTTGGGGGTCGTGCAAGTGAATGTGTGGAGGCATGGTTGGAAGGAATGACACAATGTTTCACCTTAAGAGACTGTGCTTCCACATCAAAAGTGAAAATAGCAATCTTTCAGTGGAGGGATAGTGCCTTCAACTGGTGGGGTAACCTGGAGAGGCAGTTGCACCTTACCTTGGACACCGTCTCATGGGAGATTTTTTAGGAGTGGTTCTGGATGAAATATTTGCATGCATACTACGAGGAACAACAGGTAGGATCATTTCATGCTCTAGTTCAGGGAAACATGACCGTGGAAGAGTATGAGATCAGGTTCATGGAGTTGGTAAAATATGTCTCGTACATGGACACCAATCAATGACAAGCATATCATTTTGTGTACGGGTTAAACCCTAAGATAAGGAACATGGTACGGATGTGGAAACCGTCGTCAGTAGCTGAAACAATTGAACACATTATGTGGAGGAGCATATGAGCTTAAATGGAGGTATGAGATCAACCTTTCCACAACATCCTGGATTTGTGGAGAAGGCCCCTAGGACCTTCTCCAGGGGAGGAATCTCGAGGACACCTCCTTATAGCAATAGAGTCACACCTAGAGCAGTTTATATAGGTATTTCAATGGTAGTGAGTGCAACATCCCACTCATCACCCACGACGTTGGCAGGTCCACGACAATCTCAAGGAGCATCAAGTAGGGGCTCCAGGGGGAGGAATGTCAGGTATGAACTAACTGAGAGGGGGGGGGTGAATCAGTTAGTGTAGATTATTAACAATTTCCCTTGTTTTAACTTTGAATCAATAATCTTAGTGGCAGTGAGTCTTTACTGTGAAATTCATAGTTATGAACATAAAGCAGATAACATAAAGAATAGCAATCACACACAGCATTCACTCACAAGTATGAGACACAGATTTTTCAAGAGGAAACCCAACCAGGGAAAAAACCTCGTCTTCTTAGGATGTTAAGCAAGCTCCAACTGCGTTACATCTCATCTTTTATGAGCACCAACTCATAGAGGCTACAACCTCTGATTACCAGCACCAACTCCCACAGAATCCCAACACCCACTGGGTGGAAGCACCGACTTCCTTTTTACTTCAGCACCAACTGAGTAAAGGCACCAACCTTCAGATTCCTTTCTGCTGATCTACTATGCATTCTTTACTGTCTCTGATCTGCTGCTCTGCTTCACTGTCCTCTGCAGCCCACTCTCAGCTTCTTCTCCTGTCACGCAGATTCTCCTCTTCCTTTTCTCACATTCAGAGCTCTCTCTCTCTCTCACTTCAACGAACACCTACCATCTCTATTTCAGCGCATTATATTGTTTTTCCACATGCCGAGGTTTTCCTTGCTTTTCTCAACTCCAACTGCAGTTTCCTTTTTTTTTCATTCTTTCTTCTGCTTTTTGCATGCCAGCATTCTCCCTGATTTTCTGAACTGGCTCTTTGCATGCCTCCTCTACGCATGCCACATCATGCAACGTTGTGTTCTTTCTGTCTTAACAGCCAGTCTAATTTTAGACTAAAAGTCCTTCCACCATCCAGAGTGATTAGAGAAACCCAACTGGCAAAATCTTCCAGACTTGTCAAAGCAGATGAAGGACCCCCGCAAAACCCTGGATTTAGCAATGTTAAGCTTTGTTGGTTGTGCATTATATCCATTTGATGCTGGCCACACCAATCGCGTTGTGAATGGCATCATTCGTACGTTTCTTGAAAAAAAACGATTGGTAACCCAAGGCAGCTTTTTAATGGTTTCTTGATGCTGCTGCTAGTCATGGCCGTGGCTAAGGGAGAACCAACGGGCAATAGACGTATCCTTCTTGGTTTTATCAGCAAAGATCCCCATGGGCGAAGGCTAAACTGGAATGCCAATTGGGTCGCATCTATCTTCGCCATTGCCTTTGTTTCTGTTTCAATGGGGGCGCTTGAATCGACTGGAGCTTTCCTTCAAACATTTCAAATGGGTTTATTCCCTTTTTTTTCCTGAATAACCTAACGCAATGGGTCTCCTCTTGTAGAACAATTCGCTGAGTGGAACCCAATATCAACATCCCCACTTGGATAACCTAACGCAAAGGGTCTCCTCTTGTAGAACAATTCGCTGAGTGGAACCCAATCTCAACATCCCCACTTGGATAACCTAACGCAATGGGTCTCCTCTTGTAGAACAATTCGCTGAGTGGAACCCAATCTCAACATCCCCACTTGGATAACCTAACGCAAAGGGTCTCCTCTTGTAGAACAATTCACTGAGTGGAACCCAATCTCAACATCCCCACTTGGATATTGCTCTGTCATCATGTAGCTTCTTCTGCCAGTTCTCTTGTGCGTGCTCCATAACCAACTGATTGCCATCAATGACAACCTTGACAATATGCGTCATCTCTGCTATAGCCATATTTCCAACAATCTCCCCCTTTGGCATTGATGGCAATATGTCTTTCATTGCTCCCCCTTTGACATCAAGGGCAAAGGGTTAAACTATTCTCCTCAGGCTCCCCCTGACTTTGTGCACTAAACTGTAATACCTGGGAAAGGTATCAGCTCTGATCTCTATGTATTTTCGCTTGCTGCAATTTTACCATGTTCAGTAACCAGGCTTCTTGTGAAAAGATCCTTTGGACCTGCGCTCCTTTAATCAATCATCTATGCTCTGTCTT
>ML785338.1:325487-348237 GCA_009831015.1 Picea engelmannii
AAAGTCCTTCCACCGTCCAGAGTGATTAGAGAAACCCAACTGGCAAAATCTTCCAGACTTGTCAAAGCAGATGAAGGACCCCCGCAAAACCCTGGATTTAGCAATCTTAAGCTCCATTGGTTGTGCATTATATCCATTTGATGCTGGCCACACCAATCGCATTGTGAATGGCATCATTTGTGTGTTTCTTGAAAAAAAACGATTGGTAACCCAAGGCAGCTTTTTAATGGTTTCTTGATGCTGTTGCTAGTCATGGTCGTGGCTAAGGGAGAGCCAATGGGCAATAGACGTATCCTTCTTGGTTTTATCAGCAAATATCCCCATGGGCGAAGGCTGAACTGGAATGCCAATTGGGTCGCATCTATATTCGCCATTGCCTCTGTTTCTGTTTCAATGGGGGCGCTTGAATCGACTGGAGCTTTCCTTCAAACATTTCAAATGGGTTTATTCCCTTTTTTTTCCTGAATAACCTAATGCAATGGGTCTCCTCTTGTAGAACAATTCGCTGAGTGGAACCCAATCTCAACATACCCACTTGGATAACCTAACGCAAAGGGTCTCCTCTTGTAGAACAATTCGTTGAGTGGAACCCAATCTCAACATCCCCACTTGGATAACCTAACGCAATGGGTCTCCTCTTGTAGAAAAATTCGATGAGTGGAACCCAATCTCAACATCCCCACTTGGATAACCTAACGCAAAGGGTCTCCTCTTGTAGAACAATTCGTTGAGTGGAACCCAATCTCAACATCCCCACTTGGATATTGCTTTGTCATCATCTAGCTTCTTCTGCCAGTTCTCTTGTGCATGCTCCATAACCAACCGATTTCCATCAATGACAACCTTGACAATCTGCGTCATCTCTTCTATAGCCATATTTCCAACAAGGAACTCATTTCAGAGACCGTCATAGGGAAGTGCGTAGGTTCCATCTCGTGTTACTTGTTGGGGGTGTGGAGGACCCCATTACCAACGTGATTTCCTAGAGTCACAAGCAAGATTTATGCATATAGAAGGAAAGGCCCCGATGGGAAGAGAAAGTGGTAGCCACCAAATTTATGCAGCGGATAATAATCGCCAGGAAGAACATCAATCCACGGTGGCGGAGTCGTTAGGTACGCTAAATCATGTCAATGTTAAAATTTTATTTGATTCTGGTGCTACAGATATTTTCATTTCACCTTGTACATTAGAAAAGTGTGGGTTGGAAACCTACGAGCATGATGACTTTAAGAAAGTTGAGATGGCTTCGAGGGAAAAACAAGCGGCATGACATAGCGTTGATAATTATCTAGTAGACTTGGGAGTCTGTACTACTAGGTTGAAGGTGTACGTCACTGCTCTCAGGACGTATGACCTAATCATCAGAATGGATTGGTTAGAATGCCATCGAGCTATGGTAGAATGTTTCTCAAAAGGGGTGCTTTGTATTGACGATGAAGGAAGGTCAATAGAGATCCACGGTGTACGGAGGAAAGTGTCTCTACGCTTTATCTCGACCATGAAGGTTAAATGTTGCATGAGGCAAGGTTGTCGATTACATGTAGTGGAAGCAATCAATGAAGGGAAAGGACCCTCCTTGGATCAGTATCCAGTATTTTCGAAGTTTCATGATGTTTTTCCAAAAGAGTTTCCAGGGTTACCTCTTGAGAGGGAGCTTGATTTTACCATTGAACTAAAACCTGATGTAGAGCCAATTTCCAGGACTCTGTATAGGATGACAACACCATAACTTTGTGAGTTGCAGATGCAGTTGAAGGAACTACTTGACTTAGGGATAATAAGGCCTAGTGTCTCACCATGGGATGCACCAGTAATTTTTGTGAAGAAGAAGGATGGTTCCTTACGACTATGTATAGATTACAGGGACTTGAACCGTGCTACAGTGAAAAATAGGTACCCAATTCCATGGATCGATGATCTCTTTGATCATATGAAAGGAGCAACGATGTTCTCAAAAATTGATCTACGATCAACGTATCACCAGTTAAGGATTAAGGAAGGCAATATTCCTAAAATGACATTTCGAACTCGGTTTGGGCATTACGAGTTCATTGCAGTACCTTTTGGTTTGACTAATGCGCCAACAGTATTCATGAGCCTCGTGAATGGTGTATTTTGAAAGTACTTAGACTGATTTGTACAGGTCTTTCTAGATGATATCCTCATCTATTGTAAGAATGAAAGAGAGCATGAGGAACACTTGCGAGTGGTGTTTTCATGCCTTAGAGGGAAAAAGTTGTGTGGCAAGTTGTCGAAGTGTTCTTTCTTCTAGAAAGAAATTCACTATTTAGGTCATATCATTTCCGGTGAAGGAATCTTTGTGGACCCAGAAAAGGTAAAGGCCATTATGGAATGGCCAGTGCCGAAAATTTCTCATGAGGTAAGAATCTTCATGGGGCTAGCGAGTTATTATCGGAGTTTTGTGGAAGGGTTCTCTACAATAGCGAAACCCATCACCACCTTGCAGTGCAAGGGGGTCAAGTATGAATGGATAGAAGAATGAAATATTGCATTCATCGAGCTTAAGAGGTTACTAACTAGTGCACCAATTCTATGAGTGTCGAATATGGAAAAATACTTCACAGTTTGCACGGATGCCTCGAAGCAAGGATTGGGGGCCGTGCTAATGCAAGATGGAGGAGTGATAGTGTATGCATCTAGAAAGTTGAAGCAACATGAGGATCTTTATGCTACTCATGATTTAGAGTTGGCAGTTGTAATGCTAGCTCTAAAACTTTGGAGGCACTATCTAGTGGGGCGAAACTTTGAGCTCAAAACAGACCATGAAATCTTAAAGCATCTCTTCACTCAAAGGGATCTCAATGTCAGGAAGAGGCGATGGAGTGAGTTATGAGTGAGTACGATTTTGGAATTTCATACATCAAGGGAAAGGAGAATGTGGTCGTGTATTCCTTGAGCATGAGACCACGTGTATTTTCTTTGGTACCCTTAAAAGTTAATCTGAGGGAGCGTGTGTTGGGGAAACTTCTTGGAGATAGTTGGTATTTACAGGTTACTTCAACCCTCTAGAGTGGGAGACAAGTAGATCAAAAGTATGAAGGATATAGCCTAGAAGCAGATGGATTGTTGAGATATCAGGGAAGGATGTACATCCTCGAAGCTAGGGATATTCGAACCATCATACTCAAGGAAGCCCATAGAGCACTTTATTGTGCACATCCGGGTGTGAAGAAAATGTACACGGACATGAAGAAGATTTTCTTCTGGGTAGGCATGAAGCATGATGTAATCCATTTCGTCGCCAAGTGCCTAGAGTTTCAACAACTGAAGGCTGACCACCACCACCCGACAGATCTCCTACAACCACATGATGTTCCTATGTCCAAGTGGGAAGTCATTTCTATGGATTTTGTTGTGGGATTGCCACTCACAATGCATAGACACAATGCCATTCTTGTGATAGTTGATAAGTTTACCAAGAGTGCTAATTTTATTCCGGTTAGAGACACTTATGATGTCACTGATGTTGCATGCATGTTTATAAGTGAGGTCATCCATTTGCACGGGTTACCCAAGAAGATCATTTCAGATGGGGACTCCTAATTCACATCTAGGTTCTCGACAAATTTGTAGTTAGTGTTGGGAACTCAGTTGAACTTAAGCACAACTTATCATCCTGAAATAGATGGGCAATCTGAGAGAGTAAATCAGGTTATGAAAGACATGCTTAGGATGTATGTTATGGATAATCAAACCCATTGGGAGAAGTACCTACCTTTGGTAGAGTTTGCCTACAATAACAGTTTTCATAGCTCCATTGGAATGCCACCCTATGAAGCTCTTTATGGAAGGCCATGCAGGACATCGTTGAGTTGGGAAAGGTTAGAAGACTGAGTGACAGTTGGGCCAGAATTGATTCAAGAGATGGAAGAACAAGTGATTCAGATTAGGCAGCGACTAAAGGAAGCACAAGATAGATAGAAAAGTTATGTTGATGCACATAGGACTGATCGAAGTTATAAAGTGGGAGATCAAGTTTTCATTTGTATCAGGCCTAATAAGAGTACCATTTGGTTTGGGAAGGGGACAAAGTTGTTGCCTCGATTTATAGGACCATTCAAAATGCAAGAGAGAATTGGAATCGTTGCCTATCATCTCATACTACCACCCCACTTTCATAAAAATCATAACGTTTTCCATGTATCTGTTCTACGTCATTATGTTGCTGACAAATCTCATAAATCGAATTGGAAGGAATTGTAGGTATCAGATGCGGGAACCCTCACGGTAGAACCATTACGCATATTGGACCATAGGGTCCGATAGCTTAGGAATCATCTGGTAGACCAAGTTAAGGTCCAGTGGGACAAGTATAGCCCAGGATCTGTTACTTGGGAGGATGCAGAGACCTTACAAAGAGATCATTCCTCAATTTTTTGACCACCTCAGGAATATGTTTTCTCGAAGGTTGGGTGTATGTAATGCCACCTTTTTACTTAGATGGCTAGAATTATCTAAGGCCTAATCACATTTATTTTCTATTCATTGTGAAACTATTAATGATACACTTGAACTTTTAAGACGTATGAACCTACGTGAATGTCAATTCTATGAATGTTTAACGTTATTTGAATTATGATGGATATTATGCAATATATTTCTAACTTGAAAATTTTGACATTTAAAGTTGTTGGTACGTGGATACCAAATTAAGATTGTGGTTAAATGCATTTACATGATGATAATGCATAGATATGTATGAGTTTGTGTTATAGACTAATATGTAGGTCAATGGGCTATGAAATATCCAAAGGATAATGACAATAACAGGTTGATGTCGTGAACACCAAATGAGAAACAATATGTTATGAATCTTTGTATGTGAAATTATGTTGGTTCGAATGCATTGCTATGATATGTGGACCAGTGCAGGTTTTTCAAGTGGTGAGACTGCCTAAAATTGAATATACGGTGACAAAATTCCCACCAACACAGTGCCATTGTATGGTCCATGGTAGGGTGTTGACCCTAGTTCTATTAGGAGGGGTGGAGGCATTTCCCACCGTGTATCCTCTAAAACCTGGAGTCATGGGAGGACAATGTTAGCTCATGCTCCCCTAGATGTGTGATGATGATTGTCAGTTGCCTGTTGGGGAAGCTTGGTCAAGAGAGTTGACACTTCCTCTTACGGGTTCTATTTGGAGTTAGGTCAATATAGTTGACACTCCAAGATAGTCCAGTAGAGGAAGGATAGGGATAGAAGATGGAAGTAAGTTAGGGAGGAAGGATGAATATAAGTAGTTGAGAGTGTGTGGGGATTTCGCCTTATAGTAGAATTTATTGTTTTCTCTATTTTTGAAAAGAAGATATGTATATATGTATATTTATAATTGCTTAACTCAACTATAATTATCTAAATGAATGTTGTTTGTGCTAAATTATTATAATTGAGGGATTTTGCGAGCATTTTAAATGGTTTACTATCTTTTCTAAAATGAATGGTCTTGTTGATTGGATTGGACACATGCAACAATTACTTTAGGAGTGATAATTATTGTCATTAGTGCATGTGTGAGTCTTGTATGTGCTAGCTACACATGCATGCCTTGCACTTGTACACTAGTATGTATAAGTGTTTTAAATTGATGATGTTGATTATTTGATGTGGATGTATGAATCACGCGTCGTTACCCTTGTATTGTAAATTACTCTAACTTCAGGACGAAGTTTCTTGAAAGGTGGTTGTATGTAACAACCCAAATCAATTAATTTTTATCATAGTTTATATATATATATTTAAATTTAATTAATTATTAAAATATATTAAATCAGACTTTTATTATTTTATCATTAAAAGGTGGGTGAAGTAATTAATGGGGGGATAAGGTTGTTGGGGAATTAATGGGGGGGATAAGGTTGTTGGGGAATTAATGAGGGGGATTTGAGAGAGGAGGATGAGGAAGAAGGAGAGGACTTGGAAGAGGATCTCATTTTTTGTTTTAGAATTTATGAAAGATAAAGGAGGAGGAGGAAATTGGAAGAATGGTTTTGGGGAACTCTCACATGGCACTGTTGTTGCTGGAAATTTTGGGCTTGGAGGCCAGGAAACCGCAAGGATTACTGGAGCTAGGGAGTCAGAGAGGTTGTTCCTAGTTGGAATGGAGGTTAATATTCAGTTGGGCAAGCTCAAGAACAAGAGAACCAGGGACTAAATCAACTAATCTAGAGGTAGAGGTACATACTTTGTGTATTTTATGTTGTTATTATGTTGTTGTTGATTATTATGTAGTTGTAAAGGAAATCATGAAAGGAAAACCTTGAACCAAATTGAATTTATTTCGTAAGAAGATGAATAGTTTTTATTTTATCTTATTTTGAGGCTTGTATGAAAGGCCCTACATCCTTATAAAAATTATTTGAAATCCACCTCTCTCTCCTCTGCATAATCACTCAAAGCTACTATACCTTTCCACGTATGCACTCTGTCTTCATTCCTTGGGGAAATGTCTCCATGCCCTCATATTTCCTTGAAACCCTAGTCTTCAACTCAAAGCTAGATGCCTTCATCTACATTGTGAAGAAACCATCTTGCAACCTCAATGACCACTTTCTCTAGTGGGGGGGCCTCATTGTGACTTGATCTATGCTCATTTGCAATGGTGTGTAGATCGATGTCAACTTCCTCTACTTCACCCTCCACGTTTGAGCATAACACATGAGATGGTGGCTTGTTGGTCTCTTTGCAAGCTCCCACAAGTTTGAATGCAAGATAAGTATGTTATCATGTTCACCAAAATCATGATCGTTTCCACCAAGTATTTGTTCCTCCACATGTGTGAATCCCCACTAAAGGTGAGGGAATTTGTGGATGAGAACAAGAATTGTGAGGACATAGCAATTAATTTCCTTGCCATGAATTGAATTGAGGTTGAATTGTTGTTAGTTTGTGTAAACCTTAGGGATTTTAGCGTTATGAAAATTTTTGGCAAAGGGAGAGTGGTGGATGCAACATTAAATAATTAGGAAGATGACAAAAAAAATTGCGGGGGTTTCATTATAGAGTTCCATCGAATCTCAGGTTGGATGCCATTGAGATATAGTTATAGGGTCCCAAGTTTGAATGTTTAGGAACGAGCGCTCTATGACAATTTTGAGGTTCTTGTTCCTTGCGATTAGGGGGTGGGTTTGAATCCCAATAGACCTAACTAAGTTTGGAAGAGCATTGGCTCTTTAGTTTAACACATGCAAGCGACACCTTCCAATATGGTATATTGCAATTGAAGCATATACGTTGAAGATCATTATTTAGCATTAACCCCATTCATTGCCCTACAATAAGCAAGGGTTGCTTCCTTTACAATAAATGGTAGAGCAAGTGAGGGTTGCTTCCTTTACTATAAATGGCAATTTATTGGTTGACACCTTTCAAATTTGGAAGGAGCTCTTACACATTGTGATAAGCTTTAGTTACCTACAAATATCGTCCTTCATCTTGATTGTTAACACCTATGATTCCAAGATCCTATATTTTTTAGAAAGAGATTTTTGAAATTTAAAGCAAGATAATATGGTTATGAACTAGAAAAGCTTTGTTAAATTTAAAGAAAGATAATAAGGAAATCTCGCAAAGGCCTATGTTTATTGCTTGTTATTTAATTTAGAATATTGAGAAATTTGTGGTATTTCTCTTCAATCTATTTCAAGAAAACATTTCCCCATAAATTGCATTGCAAAGATTAGAGTGTAGCTTCCTTCAACTTAGATCCCAAGTTCAACGTGTATCTATTTCATCAAAAGTGCTTGAACTTGGAACCAACTCCATCCCTATGAAAGTTATGTCATGCATGTGGAAGATGGTTTTTGGTTGAAAGTCACTAAGTTCATGCGACTAACTTTCTTGTCATTGTTATCTTTGTGATGCATTCTTAATTGAAGCTTACAAACCCCAAATGTATTCAACATAGATAGAAAAACTAAACCATTGTTGATAAAAAAAAATCTAGGGTTAAGATGAATTTTGCTAATTTTAATGGTTTTTACTTATAACATTTTTCCTTTTTTCGATATTAGGTGTAGAAATAAATTGCTTCCTTGAAAAAAATTAAGAATTACATATTTGTTTTGAAGATTTAAATCCACTTCAATTTGACAAAAATGTTTTTAAAACATACAAGTGTCTCCCATTTCGGAATAATAATGACACACGGTTTAAAAAAAAACAAACTTCATAAACGAAAAGCTTTGCCATCAAAATAATAATATCCTTTCTCACTCAAAGGTGCTTTATGGGCTGCCTTCTTTGTGATCCCTCTTTGGCACCTTCTTACACATCAATAAGACTTAACATTTTGGAAATATGCTCAAGTTTTATGAGTTGCGTTCTTTGTAATTGCTTTAAATCTACTTTAATTTGAAAAAATGTTTTAAGTTAAAAAAAAATACTTTAATTTGACAAAAATGTTTTGAGTTAAAAAAATACATAACATTTAAAAATAAGAATAATATTATATATAATTTACTATTAACAAGTTATTGATTTTTTTTTTAAAGTATTATCATAAATATTAAAAAACATACATAACATTTAAGAATAAGAATAATATTGATATATAATTTACTATTAACAAGTTATTGAATTTTATTTTTTAAAGTGTTTTCATAAATATATCTTCAAGGAATACACTACATAAAAAAATATGTACTTTGCTTTATATGTTAAGTATGCAAAAGTATTTTTTCCCAAAACCTTTCCAGATTTGTTCACTTTTCTCATTATTTTGTATAATGATGTATAAATTAGATATAACAAATTATATTTGGGGATAGAATTTGACTAACAAATTATGTTATGCATGTGGAAGATAAATTGTTTGGTATAGGCTAATTTGCCCAAGTACGGTTAAAAATTCCTCAAAATCATTATCATTCTTCGTTAAGAATGTCAAAACGAGTAATGCAATTATCAAAACAATCAAATTTGATGAGATGTTTCATTTTTAAATTCCAACCCTAACCATACCTTAAAACATTATAGGACAACTTATAACATTTTAACCTTAACTAATGAACAAAAGTCTTATCGACATTGGCAAAACTTTAACATATACTAATATATTATATAACATTTTAACCTTATTAAAGTCCCGTTGACATTGAGAAAGGTTTTACATATGCTAATAAAGATGTTCTATAAAACCTAAGCTTTGCTAATATCTTGTTTTTCAAGTTTCACCTATTATCTTAGTGCTTTGGACTTTTCTTGGAGGAAGTTTGGACCATTGGTTTGGATTTTTCTTGTTATTATGCTATCATTAACCTTTTTTAGCAACATTCAAAAAATTCAACGTTCAAAGTATATTTATTTTATGGATCATTTCAAATAAGCCTCAAAGATGGTAAGTGTGGTGTACCTAGGGAGGCACCTAAGGGGATAGTGAATATAATCTAGCCATAATATTGGAATAGACCTGCAATGTAATTAAAAGGAAATAATATGTCCAATATGTAACTAAAAGGAAATAATATAGTAATAAGGGGTAGTTGGCATAAGACACCTAAGAATACTCATGAGAAAGTATAAATACACATGAGTATTATTGTATAAGATATGTGTTGAATTGTGTTGTCTTGTAGTAAGCATGGCTTGTGAAGTGACTCCTTCCATAAAGAGTATTTGAGAGTGTTACTATACCTTAAGGTTCTTCTCTCTATACTTTTGGTGTTGTTCATGGTGAATGATTTGCTATCTTTGATGTTCAAAGATTTATCTTGCAAGTTTTATGGTGGATTATCTTCTATCTTTGAAGTTTTATTACATTAAGCGTCTTTACCAAGCAAATGATTTTAAAGTGAGACGTTTTTCTTATTACCCATAACACCCTTTTATCCTCAATTCAAGAAACATGACTATCTTTACATCTTTAGCATAATATTTACATATATTTGCTTTCAAGTTTGAGGTAACATCTATACATATATATTTGTTTTGAAGTTTGAGGTAACATCATAATCCATATGTTGGAGGAGATTAAATGACCATTTTTAAAATGATTAAGTGAAGTAAGATAAGTTAAATGTTAAAAATCCCCCACATCGGGAGTTAGGGATGCACTCTAAACGCGGGCGTGACCCTTCCCATCCCCCCCCCACGTGGCGATTCACGACGAAGACAACTACCCTCCATCCTCGTCCACCACCTCCCACACTCATACATCTTAATTTCTCCTTTGGTTGTCGCGCCTCCTCACATGTTCCTTGTTATGAATCACCATCATCTTCCCATCACCTCCATCCTCGACTCTCATACATGGTACAAGACGACTCACCTGGTTATGTTGAATTTTATCCTGCGTATAGTGGTGGATACGACATATCTTGTCGGCCTTAATGGCATTATCCTGCACTCATATCCTCTCATCCTTGGCCACCTCATCCTTGGTTTTCTATAATGTTGCCATTTTTGGATTCCCCTGCCTTGCAGTCAGAGGAGACTTTATGAGTTTATGTCAACCTCACCAGAGGAGTAAAATGAGGATAACAATGAGCTCAAACATTTTGGAGGAGTTTTATGGGGTCCTAGGTAGCCCATTCACCATATTTAATCATCATGATCATTTATGCACTGTTCTCTCTTGGTTCCTTGGCATTATGATTATTTTCGTAATTTTGGATTATTATTGAGCATATTTTAATTAATTACACTGAAGGTGTTATTTGGGGTTTGTTTCTTGGAGAAACACCTTATTGTAATAACTCGTTGGAACCAAGGAAAAAATATCTACAGGATAGGATGAAGAAAAGTGACTTTCAGTGGCTGGAGAAGTCGTAGGGGAAAATTAATAACTTTTTGGAGTAAAAAGGTACATTAAATTAATAAAGTGATTTTATGAAAAAAAATATTAAAGATGAATTAAAATTCACTTGAAGGGAAAAAGGTGAAAAGGAGTATAAAAGAGAGATAGGGGCTCATATTCTCTAATTATGTTGATTGATATTTTGATGTCTAGCCTCTTGGCTAGAGAGCTCAAGGTACTTGAGGGTTTTGAGGGTTTTGACTAAATAAACCCTAGAGATCGGCAAGGGAGTGAAAGATTCTCCCATTCCTGATCCAAGCTTGGCCAAGGTGGTGAAAGATTCCACCTGCATCATTCTATTCCAGTTCAGTTCTAGTTGGTGCATCTTTGGTGAAGAGAGACACATCTATTGAGGGTTTTTTGTAGAGAGGGTGCACTGTTCAGTCAAGGATAGTTCGATTTGGATTTTTGGAGGGAGATCTCGAGGAGATCTGATTGGGGTTGTCTTTGGCTCACTAAGGACGACTTTCTTTGGCATTGTTGGGGTTGTCCAACCTCCATATTTATTTCTTTTCATAGCTGGGCGAATTTCGTGAAGGAGGGCGTATTGGGGGTTTGAGATCCAATGATTTGTGAGCATATTTGTCATCTACAGCCATGGGATCTTCACATATGATTTAGCCATCATCAAATCTACAAATTGCAACCATTTCATGAAGATTTTACATCAGATTTATCGTGCATATTTCGGCAGGGCATAAGCAACAAGGAGGGCACATTTCTGGGTATGGAATTTGTGGATTTTTCATGATATACAATCTATTTTTGACAGCCATCATTAGGGGATCGAAAAGGCTGATCATTGACACTATTTCCTTGCCTTTTGGAGCCATTATAGGCCAATAAAGTAGATGTTGTATGACTTATATCAGATCTGGAAATTACTACCATTGGACAACCATTAATAATAAATAAACAAGCAAGGATTGTGTGGATGTATTTGTGCTTTTGCTATGCATTTCTTGCATTTATTTTTATTTTTATTCTAGTCTATGTTCCATATGAATTCATGTTGTTTTATACAATATTAAACTCAAAAACATGGATGGAAATGCAAGCTACAACCATGCATGCAATTTGTTTGACATAATGTCTCAATGAGAAAACTATCATATACATAACAACAAGCAAATAATCATAACAAAGGGCACTTTGGGGGTTCTAAGGAGGTTGAAACTCATCTCATTGACCTTCTAAACACATCGATAATATTCCTTGAGAGTTGGGACAACAAGAGAGTCGATTTGCCCAAGAACTTTGAGCAAACACGCAAAGTGTTTGACGAAACTTCTCAACCAGTTAGATCTGATTTTTATGTCAGATTTGGTTGGGAATATTACAGTGGTAACAGAGTCTGAATCCTCCCAGCCTATGAGGATTGCTAATGAAGCATACAATAGGTAAAGGAAAGATGAAAAATCAGTTAGAACAACAGGTGTTTGAGGTAGGAATGAAGCTACAATCACTCCCTCACTTCAAGTTTACTCTCCTTACAATTCTCAAGCCAACAACAGAGATTTTGTCTAAGGTGGATCAATCTCCTTCACAGGTTATGTTAGATGCAATACACCCATTAAGGGAAGCTTTAGCTATGCCAACATTATTGAGACACAAGGATGGAGGTGTGTCACTTATGGTGGCCACATGCATCAATGAGATCATCATGATCTCAGCACCGGATGTTCCTTATGAAGATGATGCGATGAGGGGTGTCTTTCAGCTTATTATTTCCACTTTCTGAGGTTTGGTTGATGTACATAGTCCCTTGTTTGGAAGGATGGTAACCCTTTTGGAGACAATGGCAAGGTTTGGGACATGTGTGGTGATGTGGGATATTGGATGTCATGATGTTATCCTTTAGATGTTTCATAGTTTCTTCTCTATTGTCTGTGAAGTTCATCCAAGAAATGTGATAAAATCAATGCAATCAATTATGACTCTTATGTTGGACAAGAGTGATGATATTCCACGGTAGTTGGTGGAAGTTATACGAGCTTATTGGGAGGAAGCGAGAAGGGTGTTTCTTCAACTGGCCATAGACTTTCTATGTATGTGATGGGGCATTGAGCAAACAAGCTTGAGCCTTATCTAACCATACCACTTGATGGCATTAGCACATGTGATGGTCTGGAGGATAACCCATCAGATTATGAGGAGGAGGTAGCATCTACACCTTGCGATGAGGTTCAAGATGATTTAGGTGTGGATACACCCAAGGGTGATGGAGCATTGACACAGGGTGAGTCATCTTTGGAGCAGGGACTCACCTTACATGATATGCATATGGATAATTTGTTGGAGTCTCATGACTTGGAGAAGCACTCAAGATCATAGATGATTATGGAGGGACGTGACCCAAAGATGACTGAGTGTGTTCACGTGTCACATGAGCCACCATTATTGGAGAGCTCTGAGACAGTTGAGCATGCACATATGGATTCCATAGCCGGGGACAGTTCAGATGAGGACACATCTATATGGGATCCAAGATTATACGACACTAGTGATGAGGATACGTCCATTTAGGGTCAGGATCCAGTTGAAATTCATGGATTGAGTGATACATTGATACAGTCGGGACACAAGACAATATTAGGGGTTGTAGGATCTACAATGATAGGTAGTAGTCAGAGTTGCACGATGTTATCAAAAGGCACAACTGATGTTGACAAAAGTAGCACAACAATTCTTGGAGAATGAACTGATGAGGATTCCACAGTTGACCTTAGAAGCAAGAGTTACGAGGTAGCACTTCAACGCGATAGAGGTGTTGATTCGCATGAGTCACGACACTTGGCAAGAAAACTAAAGATCAGAGAGGATATGATCGTGGCAGCCATGAGGCATCTTGATGATACACACGCATTGGTGGCAGGATATTGTTGGAGACCCATAGTGACACAAGATAGTTCCAATGGAGAGTTTTCCATTGAGGACTTTCAGACACTTAGAGAGAGAGTGGCAGTGATGAAGACCAACTACCAACATCTCCTTATGGATAGATATTACCTTCTAGAGATTGGTGAGATGTACCATCAGTTTTTGGAGGAGAAGGAGAATGAGGTGGATCGACTCACTCATGAGTTGGTGAGTGCACAAGAATTCTTGAAGAGCACACAAATAGCCCTTCTAGAATCAAAGTCCAGATTAGAGCAACTCCTTGAGGAGTCTAGTCAAGTATCCACTACATCCATCTCAGTTGAGAGTCAAACATATGTTTCAGTTATGTCACTAGAGGATGTTGGTGACATTGAGGGTTTGTAGGCGTTTGTAGAGAGATATGACCCACGTGATTTTGATTATGCACATGTTTTTCAATATGGGAATCATGAGCCGCTTCTTTTGGAGATCCCATTCAAGGCTCGAGTCATGATCACTACCGAGACAGTTGAGCAAATACCTTGTGAATCAGTTAACAAGGAAGTATATGCGTCCAAGGATTGCGGGGATAGGTATATTATAGATGAGGGCACATCCATTTGGGACCCAGGTTTAACTGATAGTAGTGTAGTGATAGATACATTGGCACATACAAGATACATAATGATATGCAGCGATATACAACAGTATGCAGTGGTGTGGAGTGGTATACAATGTTATGTAGAGGGGTACAATGGTATCAATGTTTTTTTGTTTATGTTCTTTGATGCTCTCAGTATATATAGAAGGACATGGGAGAATCCTTTGAGACAGTTGGGTGAGATAGGGGGCATTATAGACAGTTGGGTGTGGGTTGGTAGGAGAATGGCATATTTGCATTCATGGATTTTGTTCCTAGTATCTGGTTTCCATCGGTTGATTTCATATATGGATTTGGTTCCTAGTATATGGTTTCCATCGGTTGATTGCATACATGGATTAGAAATGAGGCTCGACTAGATTCCAATAGTTATAAGTGTAGCACAACAATAGTCAGCAGGCCTTGGGAGTGGTGGAATTCCAATTCTTTGGTGGGATCTAGGCATTCATTTGAATGGTCGATTACGTTGGATGGTGATGATGACCAATAGAGTTGTGGCAGTGATTGGTCTGCTCTATGTTTGGGATGTCAATAGTGGGAAGGTTGAGACTTACTTTATATGGCAGGATACAATTTCTTTCTTGATACCTGGGATCGAAGTGGATTTGCAGATTTAGACTTCACTGAGACACCTTTGTAGGGGATGATTCATGATAGTGGTTTTAGTCCCTTCAGGGATTTCAACTTGGGGTTCCTAGAGAGGAGGATGCAGAATGGGCACGTTGGTCTGACAATGATGATCAAAGTGGTGCAGCGAAAACATGGTGGTTCCCTTCTAGGATTAGTTTGGGACCCTGGGATTGCGCTGTTTGACAATTTAGCTACCATTAGAGATGAGAGAGCAATTTTTTATTTTCAAGAGTCTACTCTTGGGATTCCATGGGTTGACAGTTGGGAAGCTAGGAGAGTCATCCATGACTTTTGGGAGCTTATACTTATGGAGCATCGGATTGGTGTCTTAGGTGGGAATTATATGAGGGGTGGACTAAGTTTTTATAGTATCTATTTTCTTTATTGATCGTTGGTCTTCATGTGGCCTCTTGTGTGAGTACATTGCAAGACAATATCATGGGTGATAGGTGTTCCACGTCTTTCATATTAGTTTGGGACCCAGGGATCACTCTTAGTTTCAGTTCAGTACAAATTGTTGATCAGAGAGTTGTGATGGCATTGCTTGAGGACAAGAAATATTTGGGAAGGGAGGACTATAATTTTCCCATTTTTGGATTCCCCTGCCTTGTAGTCAGTGGAGACTTTATGATTTTATGTCAGCTTGACCAGAGGAGTAAAATGAAGATAATAGTGAGCTCAGGAATTTTGGAGGAGTTTTACGGGGTCCAGGCTAACCCATTCACCATCTTTCATCATCGTGATCATTTCCGCACAGTTCTCTCTTGGTTCCGTGACATTCCGATGACTTCCGTAATTTTGGGTTATTATTGAGCATATTTTAATTAATTACATCGAAGGTGTTATTTGGGGTTTGTTTCTTGGAGAAACACCTTAGTGTAATAGCTCGTTGGAACCGGGGCGAAAATATCTACAGGATAGGATGAAGAAAAGTGGATTTCAATGGCCAGAGAAGTCATAGGGGTAAATTAATAACTTTTTGGAGTAAAAAGGTACATTAAATTAATAAAGTGATTTTATGAAAAAATATTAAAGATGAATTAAAAGTCACTTGAAGGGAAAAAGGTGAAAACGGGTATAAAAGAGAGACGGGGGCTCATATTCTCTAATTATGTTGATTGATATTTTGGTGTCTGGCCTCTTGGCTAGAGAGCTCAAGGTACTTGAGGGTTTTGAGGGCTTTGACTAAATAAACCCTTGAGATCAACAAGGGAGTGAAAGATTCTCCCATTTCTGATCCAAGCTTGGCCAAGGTGGTGAAAGATTCCACCCTCGTCATTCTATTCCAGTTCAGTTCTAGTTGGTGCATTGGTGAAGAGAGACACATCTGTTGAGGGTTTTATGTAGAGAGGGTGCATTGTTCAGTCAAGGATAGTTCGATTTGGATTTTTGGAGGGAGATCTTGAGGAGATATGATTGGGGTTGTCTTTGGCTCACTAACAATGAATTTCCTTGGCACTGTGGGGGGCTCCCAACCTCCATATTTATTTCTTTTCATAGTTGGGTGAATTTCATGAAGGAGGGCGTATTGGGGGTTTGAGATCCAGTGATTTGTGAGCGGATTTGTCTTCTACAACAAGGGGATCTTCACATATGAGTTAGTCATCATCAGATCTACAAGTTGCAACCATTTCATGAAGATTTTACATCATATTTATTGTGCATATTTCAATAGGGCGTAAGCAACAAGGAGGGCACATTTCTGGGTATGGAATTTGTGGATTTTGCACGATATAACATCTCTTTTGGGAAACCATCATTAGGGGATCGAAAAGACGGATCATTGACACTACTTCCTTTCCTTTTGGAGCCATTATAGGCCAATAAAGTGGTTTTTGTATTACTTATATCAGATCTGGAAATTACTACCATTGGACAACCATTAATAATAAATAAACAAGCAAGGATTGTGTGGAGGTATTTGTGATTTTGTTGTGTATTTCTTGCATTTACTCTTATGTTTATTCTAGTCTATGTCCCATATGAATTCATGTTGTTTTATACAAGATTAAACTCAAAAACATGGATGGAAATGCAAGCTACATCTGTGCATGCAATCTGTTTGACATAATGCCTCAATGAGAAAACTGTCATATACATAACAACAAGCAAATAATCATAACAAAAGACACTTTGGGGGTTCTAAGAAGGTTGAAACTCATCCCATTGACCTTATAAACACATTAGTAATCTTCCTTGAGAGTTGGGACAACAAGAGAGTCGATTCTCCCAAGAACTTTGAGCAAACACACAAAGTGTTTGACGGAAGTTCTCAACCAATTAGATCTGATTTTTGTGTCATATTTGGTTGGGAATATTACCTTTCCTTCCCTATGCATATATCTCTTGTCATCCTCCTATTCTTTCAAAGGTTCACCAACTCCATTCTCCACTTCTTGTTCTCGACGTCACTCCAGCTCGCATCATTTCCCCTCTGCTTCTTCATTCTGCGTGTCTCCCCTTCTGTGTTCCAGCTATGGATCGTGACAGATCCTCCCGTCTCACTCATGGTTTCTCCTCCAGTCGCCCTCACACCCACTCTAACCCTAGGCACATAGATGTTGCAGAAATCTCTGTCGAGTCATATCACACCCTCTCTCCCCCAGATATCCAAGATGAGATTGAGGCAATAGAAGATGGCATACAGGTACTGAGAAAATTCATTCTTGATGAGGCGGTCTCCCATACTACCATACATTGGGTTTCTGATGCGGGCACCATCTAGGGATGACTCTCTCATAACTTAAAGACAATCGACATTTACTAGCATTTAAAAACTCTCATGGGTCGCGTTCTTCTGGATCACCATGAGGCTCGACATGAGGTTCTCATGTAGTTGGATGACTTGCAACTCCAGGTGAAGTTGATCAACCACAAATTGAACTTGTTCGCAGACAAGGTTGCTGGTATGGATTTGAAGAATCTTGAATATGCTCATCCTCAGGTCCCGACAACGAAGGGCCGTCAAATTCAATAGGTTTTTATGTCTCCCTGCATCTCAATTTTGTGGATTATGATGAGAGGTTTGGACATCACACCTGACCTCACTACAACAGAATGATCTAGGTTCATGAATCTCTGGTTTTCTTTTGTGGTTTATATTGAGAGGTCTGGGGATTATCCCTCTACCTAATTTTAGCATAATACATAGTAGGATGCAGAACAATAGTGATAGGAGGTATACTTTTAGTTTTTATCTTAGAAAATTAACTATCTTTCATAGATAGAGCTCTCATACTATATTGGACAAGTTATTGTTTTGTTGTTGGTCTAGTTTCCCCGTGGGCAGGCCAACAACAAAACATATGTTTTATATTTCAATGGAAATATAATGACTCTAGATTATTTACAAAAAAAAATTGTAAATGTTAAAAAGGGATAAGAAGCAAATGAGTTTTATTGTTTTTCAACCAGATACTTTTGTTTAAAGTTTTGTGGGAAACATGTTTTTCTTTATTTTGGGGATATTACAATTAAATATAATTGGTTCATAATATTTTTTTCTTTTGATTGCAATATTGTAAGCGGGGTATATATTTTATAGAATTTATCTAAAATTTATATTTGATCCCAACTACATGAGATGACGTTTTTACATGAGTGGTACGTCCTTCAAATGGTGAGATATGTCTTTGAAGGATTTGAACCTTAGTGGGAGGTGCAAAACCTCACTTTAACAAATAACCATAAGCCTATGACCCAATTGACCAGAAATAAACTTTAAAGATAACAAGAAGGAGAAACCTGCATAAGAAGTATACTTCACTAATTATTTCTTCTTTTGACCAATTTTCTCCTTAACAATGTATTTAGGCATTTGAGCTCTTGCATTGGTATGAAATAGACAATTTAGGATATGATGATGATGATTACCATTTATTGAGATCAATTTTGGTTTATCAAACCTTGAGAAAATTGATAATTAATTGATTTGATTTAACATCGATCGAAAAGATTGCAAAAAACTTTCCTAGTTTTCTTTAGTTTTTGTTGGGTATGTGTTATATTCTTTGCACGAGTAGTAGTGTTTGAAAAAAAATATCAGGGGTGCAGCATCCTTGAGAAAAACAAATCTTCCTCGAAAAACGTGTCACATATTTTTCTGCCTCGAAAAACGTGTCACATATTTTAGGTGGTTTTTTGGCACGTGGTTTTTTTGTTGATGGTTTTCTATTTCCAGATGAGGAATTAGGGTTGTTGACTAATCCAAGTCATTGGGTTAGGGTTTCGGATGTCGTTGGCTCCTATATGTATATTGTATTGTAAACAATGTATCACTGTGAATGAATATAGAATATGTTGGTTTTCCCGGTTTGGGTTTCCAGGGGAAAAATCTCTGTGTAATGTTTGTATTTGCCATTGTATATTTTCTGTTCTTTTACTGAATATATGTTTGCAGTAGATACTGTACAAGGTTAAAATCTACAGTTTTTATGAGCCAACAAGTTACAAAGATCATTAGTGTTACAAATATTATAGAATTAATCCTTAATATACATATAAAAAAGGCATTGGAAGATAAACAACTTTTCGTCCTCTACTTTCTTAGTATCACAAAGATTATAATTCAGTTTTTTCCATAGTATTTAAATCTTGTTCAATGCTTAGTTTCACTATGAAGTTTTTGAGAATGCATTCTTATTTTAACAATGTTATTCTTATATTTTAAATTAACAATTAAAAAATATTAGTTTTGATCTTTTAGCTTGGGGTTAATGATCTCTTTGTAAAACATTAACTTTTTTTCTTATTCTCTATTTCTTCGTGGTACTACAATTTCTCTTTAAATCTAGTTTTAATAGTGATTTTGATATTATTTTATTTTGAAGAGTGTCATCCCTCTTCAATCTTTTAGTGGTTTAGTGATCCGGATTATTTTGAGCACAAAATGAGAGCGGAGATATAATAAAGAATTATATCGAGATATTGTAATAGATCCAATAATGTAATAGAGATGTATCAGATATATTTAACAAGAGGCACAAATATACAATAATACACAATTTCTATTAATGAGTAAAATGTACAAAACTATAAGATTATAGAGTGAAAGACTCGCTAGAATGGTGGAAGCTTATCTCTCAGAAGAGATGTGACCGCTACGCTCATTCATAAGAAGAAGATGAGTGCAATGAGGCTCGAAAGGCCTTTTTAACATAAATGGAGAAACCCTAAACATCCAAAAACCTAGCCCCCAAAAGATGAAAATCCAAAAGGTTTGCGGCCCCAATGTGGAGATGAAGTGCCAAAAGTCATGTGGGCCTTGATGGGGTAAGTTGGTACCAACTTCCCGGGGTCATAAATTTTGCATACAATCTCCATTTTAGGCGCATGATAGCCCATTGGAAAGGTCTATCCGAGGAATACACATTATGATGTCCAACTCTATCTTCGTCCACAATTTGACTTTAGCAAGCTCCAAAAATGTTGTTTAGGACTCAAAAATCTAGGAAATAATTGCTAATGATGAAAATTGCATGTGAGCTAGTTGGAATAGGTGGGTGGTCACCGATATCCATCTGGATCAATCCTCCCCCCTCGAGAAGAAATGGTCTCCATTGCATTGAGTTCCCGTGGGATATGGGAAAGCGTTTGTTGAATTTGAACCTTGGTGAGATGCTTGCCTTGCTCGAGACGTTGTGTTGATTGGCTTATGGAAGGATGTCATGAACCTGATGTTGGAGGGGTTGGACCTTGTTAACCAGTCTGACTATATGAGATGACTATGGGCATAAGGAATCTTTGTGCTTTGTTTCAATTTTGTCGACCTGCTTCTGCTGGATAGAGGGGGCTAGAACCGAGGCCATAGTGGTCATAATGTCCTTATGTTCACTTCTTACCCGAATCGCAAAGAAGCTAAACTTTGTTGTATGAGAGACAAATTTATTGCACTGTTGTGTCGAAACAGTAGTCAGAACTACATTTGGTGATCTAAAAATGAAGAAGACTTGAAATACTTGAAATTATTGCAATGTAAATGTTATGTGTTTAAAGCAAATGGATCAGTTTGCAACACATAGATTAAGGGATTACTCATGCAAAATACACATAGACAGCAGCATAACCAATTAACATAAGCACATAAAACACAACAATTGATAAAGGATTTCACCCCTCTCTTGGGCTACATCTCCTGGTCCAGCTTCCAATGGATCATTATTATTAATTGCTCAAAGTGCTAAAAAAACATGCCTTACAATGCTCAAACTGACCAACCGACTGCTCCAATGGCTTCAAAGCGTCCAAAAACCCCTAGCTGGGCTCTTTCGACACCTCAATCGGTCGAAAAACGAAGAAGTTAGGCCTCCTGGAAGTCCCTCGTTCAAGCTTGTTGTCTCTGCATCTACAAATTGCACCCCTTGTTGAATGAACCTGGCACACACGCAATAAATAGCGTGAAAACCCACACCGGGTGCAACTGCACCAATGGTGCAAACTGTAGGACGGTTATGGGCGCGCTAGCCCCTAACCGCCTAGCACCTGGGCACATGGGTCATATGACCGCGCGCATTTGGCAAAAAGGCTAAACGGTTGAACCGTTCCAACTCCCCGCACATTTGGTTATGGTCATATGTAATGTTGGCATATAGCCATGGGCTAAAACTTTAACCGTTCAAACCACATTTAAAACCCGCGCGCATTCTATATACACAAGTGTCGGTTATATGGTATGTGGCGCGCGACCAAGGGCTGGGGCTAAGCCCCGGCCCGGTCGCGGGCCAAACCCTAACCACATACAATGTTAAATATAAAATTCGCCACTTACATAGCAAGAAACGCATGGTGGCGCGCTGGTTGGCAGCTACTTGCCAAGTCATTCCCCTACCCGGAGGTCACGGGGTCGACTCCGGCCAACGACAAAGTTTTATCCATATAACAAGTGACACGTGGCGCCCATGGATTGGGCCACGTGTCAACATACCAGTAGCCACCAAAGGACACGTGTCAAACAATCATTCGACCACACCTACCAATCAACATCTTCCACATCACCACCTGACACAACATCGTACGGTCGTACGACCCTGCCACGTCATATTGTACGGACTGTACAGTCAGCGTCCCTTTTTTTGCTTGTTTGACTTTATGAACAGATTGCAATATCTCTCGCTCCCGACGTCCGTTTGAGACGAAACAAGTTGCGTTGGGTTCGCAACGACAAGACCTACGCTCTCGTCCGGTTTGAAGTGATTCCAAGCACTTTGAATTTTTGAGCAAAATTTGATCCCCTGATCACACCTCCCCATTGGGAAGCTTTTGGACCTCCAAAAAACTATTTTCAGTCTATGTGAAGATGAGGGTAAAGTTCCCTCACCCTTCCAACCTCAATCCACTTGGCTTTTCTTGGATTCGTCCCTTTAAGACCAACTCGCAGATACTCCACATTTCTTCGTTTTGAAGTTCGCATTCTCCTGTCAAGGATGGTGTCTTCATGCAGTTCTGTAAGATACTCTGGGGAAAAATCATCTATGGAAGGAATCTGAACATGCTCTCCTTGATCATCAATCGATGGAGGCTCATACAACTTCAAATTCTCAACATTAACAACTGCATACATCTGCATATAAGGAGGTAAATCTAAACGAAAGACATTGTTACCAATCTTGTCGATAATCTTGAAAGGACCATATCGAATCGGCTTCAACTTTTTACCTTCTCCTTTAAGCCTCTCCTTGCTGATGTAAAGCCAAACTTCATCTCCAACTTGGAAACTGTGATCAACATGATGCTTGTCATGTCTCATCTTGTACTTGGCCTGACTCTTTTCCAACTGCTCTTGCAC
>ML785338.1:351928-388174 GCA_009831015.1 Picea engelmannii
TGCGACAATATGTTCCTTTCCATCAATATCTTCATCATCTCTCTCATCTCCATGATAGCCTTTCTGAGATCTTCATCTTCGGCAGGAACACGTTCATGACTTTCTGCATGAGCCATGCTTGGTGAATGTCTCCCTGAAACTTGAGGTGATGGTATATGCTTCCTCCTTGTCGGATGCGAACTTGGCTCCACAAGTTGACCTTCTCCTCTTGTGAGTTTCAACCTTATGAGAATCAGAAACAAAACTTGCAAACAATCAAGTCTTCAAAAACCAGTGCTCTAATACCAACTAGATCTAAAAATGAAGAAGACTTGAAATACTTGAAATTATTGCAATGTAAATGTTATGTGTTTAAAGCAAATGGATCAGTTTGCAACACATAGATTAAGGGATTACTCATGCAAAATACACATAGACAACAGCATAACCAATGAACATAAGCACATAAAACACAACAATTGATAAAGGAGTTCACCCCTCTCTTGGGCTACATCTCCTGGTCCAGCTTCCAATGGATCATTATTATTAATTGCTCAAAGTGCTCAAAAACTTTCCTTACAATGCTCAAACTGACCAACCGACTGCTCCAATGGCTTCAGACCGTCCAAAAACCCCTAGCTGGGCTCTTTCGGCACCTCAATCGGTCGAAAAACGAAGAAGTTAGGCCTCCTGGAAGTCCCCCCTTCAAGCTTGTTGTCTCTGCATCTACACATTGCACCCCTTGTTGAATGAACCTGGCACACACGCAATAAATAGCGTGAAAACCCAGCACCGGGTGCAACCGCGCCAATGGTGCAAACTGTAGGACGGTTATGGGCGTGCCAACCCCTAACCGCCTAGCACCTGGGCACATGGGTCATATGACCGTGCGCATTTGGCAAAAAGGCTAAACGGTTGAACTGTTCCAACTCCCCGTGCATTTCGTCATGGTCATATGTAATGTTGGCATATAGCCATGGTCTAAAAATTTAACCGTTCAAACCACATTTAAAACCCGCGCGCATTCTATATACACAAGCGTCGGTTATATGGTATGTGGCGCGCGACCAAGGGTTGGGGCTAAACCCCGGCCCGGTCGCGGGCCAAACCTTAACCATATACAATGTTAAATATAAAATTCGCCTCTTACATAGAAAGCAACGCACGGTGGCGCGCTGGTTGGAAGCTACTTGCCAAGTCATTCCCATACCCGGAGGTCACGGGGTCGACTCCGGCCAACGACAAAGTTTTATCCATATAACAAGTGACACGTGGCACCCATGGATTGGGCCACGTGTCAACATACCATTAGCCACCAAAGGAAATGTGTAAAACAATCATTCGACCACACCTGCCAATCAACATCTGCCACATCACCACCTGACACATCATCGTACGGTCGTACGACCCTGCCACGTAAGACTGTACGGACTGTACAGTCAACGTCCTTTTTTTTGCCTATTTGACTTTATGAACAGATTGCAATATCTCTCGCTCCTGACGTCCGTTTGAGACGAAACGAGTTGCATTGGGTTCGCAACGACGAGACCTACGCTCTCGTCCGGTTTGAAGCGATTCCGAGCACTTTGAATTTTTGAGCAAAATTTGATCCCCTGATCATTTGGTATCTTGTAGAGACGAGCCCCCAGAGTAACAATGACACTACGGGGTCAAGACTCATAAACAAAATGGAACTTCCACATATATGGTTGGCCCAAAAGAACATCATAGACATCTAGTGGAGCAACATCACACAATACCTCACCCTCGAAGGGCTTGATGCCATAGGACAAGCGACACTATTGGATGACACAAAGATCTTGTCCCTGGCGAAGCCACCCGATGTTGTATGGCTGTAGGTGTGGTGTTGTTGGAAATCCTAACTGTTTGACGACCTCTGTTGAGATGAAGTTATTTTGGCTTCCGCTATCAACAATGAAATGCAATGGGATCCCCTTCACCCACATATGTGAATGGAAGAGGTGCTCCCCCTCTTCGGGATCTACAAGTGTTTCTGGTTGGATTGTTGTGGTTGCGATAGTGGAAGTGGGGTCGGCATCAATGATTTGTCTCCTTCCATTATTTTCTTAATCATATTCGAAATCCAAGTTCGACTCTTTGTCTTTGATCTCGACCACCAATGATTGTTTTAAGTGACATTCATCGGTGTTGTGCTAGGGGCTTTTGTGGAAATCGCACCACTTTCCAGTGTCATTCTTTGTCTTTCCCTTACCCTTCTTTTCCTGTGTCTTGGATTGGTTTTCGAAAGGTTGTTTGTTAGGGTTGTCTTTATCATACTTTGGTTGTTGCAGATTTGAAGACCCGAACTCCCGTTTGTTCTGGTGCTTAATTTTTGCTCGATTTTGACAACATATCGATAAGTAGCTCCCAACGATGAGATGTCTAGAAACTCCATTTCAATTTGGATGTACCTATATAGAGCCCCTGATCCATATTTATGAGAAAAATGAAATGAAACCGCAGATTTATAATTTTAACACGGAGACACAGTGAACAATAAAAAAGATACAGTAAAACTTGGCTTCTATTAAATAAGAAATATATTGAAAACTGTAAAATGTTGACTGAAAACAAGCTTGCTAGAATGGTGGCAGCTTATCTCTAAGAAGAAATGTGACGGCTACGCTCATTCGCAATAAGATCAATACAATGAGGCTCTGAAGGCTTTTTTAAAATAAACATTAATTCCAAAACCCTAGACATCCAAAAACCTAACCCTAGGAGATAAAGCGTCAAAAGTCATGTGGGCCCTATTGGGGTAAGTTAGTACATCAACTTCACGGGGTCCTAACTTTTGCATATGATCTCCGTTTAGGGCACACAATAGCTCGTTGGAAAGGTATTGATGAGGATCTTCATTTAGGGGGCTCAACCAAAGCCTTTGATTATCATTGAGGTGCTTGATCGCAAAAAAATGTCATTTAGGCCCTCAAAATGGCCTCGAAAGTTCAGGAATCGAAAAACTACTAAAAATAGTAAGTTGCCAAAAAAATGTTTTGAGCTAGTTGGATAAGGTGGGTGGCCACTGGGATCCTCCTAGATCAATCCTCCCCCCTTAGGAAGCAATGGTATCCATTTCATTGAGTGCCCCCATCAGATGAGAAAATTTATGTTGAATTTGGCCCCGGGTGAGCCACTTGCCTTAGTGCAAGAGCTACCCTGCTTTGACAACTCGATAAAGACAAATACTCTACTAGTGAGTGCACTTGACCCGTGTGTCCGTGATATGATCAGTGGATGCCTATTCCATGCAATCAGGATTGAACTCGGTTGGTGTCAATTGTTATGCTATCTCCGAGGTGTCCAAGAATTGTGGAAAATAAGGCCGAAGGAGGTCAACATTGAATGTTGGGTGTAAGCCAAGGAATGGGAGAAGATTGAGCTCAAAATCATTGTCACCCACAACCTTGGTGATGGTGTAAGGTCCATAACGGAGTGGACGAAGCTTCTGATGAGGCCCTGTAAAGCATTCTTTCTGCAAGGGCAACCAAACTTTCTCTCCCACCTGAAACTGGTGTGGCACCCGATGTTGATCATGGTGTTGCTTGTACTTGGAATTGGACTTCTGTAAAATATCCTGAACATGTTGGCGGATGTGTTGTATCTGATCAATGAACCAGGTGGCTTTGTCAGCTCCAATTGGAGTGCTACCTGGGTGGCCGCAAGGGGTAGTGCAACATCCATGGGACCCAATGGTTGAAATCCCAACCCCACCTGAAAGAGGTTGTGGTCGGTTGAGATATGTATGGTTATGTTGTAGTTGTGTTGAACATAGGGAAGACTCTCATCCCAAGTGCAAGGGTGCTTGGAATTTTACATGCACATGATGTGCATGATCATCCGGTTGACAACCTCGGTTTGGCCATCCGTCTAGGGGTGGAAGGCAATGGAATTGGTGAGCTTGGTATCCAACAGTGACCAGAGGATCGACCATAATGTGTTGAGGAACCAACTGTCCTGATATGAGATAATGGTTTGTGGGATCCCAAAGTGTACTCACACTCATTCAAAGAAGACCTTGGCAATGGCCTCCACCGTGATGCTCTTCTTGAAGGTGGACATAATCATCATCTTGGAAAAACAATCAACAACCACAAAAACACAGTCATTTCCCCACTTGGTGGATGGAAGGCCCGACATGTAGTCCATTGATATGGATTCCCAGGGTCTGTCACGAGTAGGTATAGGAGTGTAAATGAAGATCGTATGCAAAAGTTATGACCCTGGGAAGTTTATGTACTAACTTACCCCAATGGGGCCCACATGACTTTTGATGCTTCATCTCCTAGGGCTATGTTTTTGGATGTCTAGGGTTTTGGCATTCATATTTATTGTAAAAGGGCCTTTAGAGCCTCATTGCACTGATCTTATTGCGAATGAGCGTAGCCGTCACATCTCTTCTCAGAGATAAGTTGCCACCATTCTAGCAAGCTTGTTTTCAGTCTGCATTTTACAGTTTTCAACATATTTCTTATTTAATAGAAGCCAAGTTTTACTGTATCTCTGTTATTTTTCACTGTCTCTTTGTTAATATTATAAATCTGTGGTTTCATTTTGTTCCGCTCATAAATCCAGATCATTCAAAATGGCCCTGGAAGTTCAGGAACCGAAAAAGCTGCTAAAAATAGTAAGTTGCAAAAAAAATTGTTTTGAGCTAGTTGGACAAGGTGGGTGGCCACCGAGATCCTCCTGGATCATCCCCACGGTATTTCAGAACCAAATTCCACTTAGAATATTTGATACCCAACTTGGTGCTCAAGGTATGGAAGGTATTGGTGAACTTCGTCACTGCTTGGCCCCTCTCTTGACGTAGTGTGGTCCATCTCATATACTGGTCTTCATAGTTTCCAACATGGTAATATTGTTCCTTGACAACATCTACAAAATATTCCCAGCTAGGTTCAACCTCAAACATTCCAGACTCCTCTGTGGAAATTTGCTCGCAGTAAGTTTCCCACCAATGTTTGACATGTGGGAGAGCCTTAAGGAGCATGCAGGTGATCTTTTCCCTGTTGGAAAAATTGTGCATAAAGAAATAACCTTCTAGCATATTTAACTGTTTTTCCAGAGCATCCACATCCATTTGACCTTCAAATACGAAAATATCAAAATTAATTTGTACCTTGAAAGGAGTGGTGCCTCCAAAATGACTGCTTGATGAAGACACATCTGTTGTTATAGGTAGGTGTCGAAGAATTTGGGAAAAAATCTCCATCATTTCGTCCCTTTGTCGCATGAGAGCTTGCTCCAACAACAGATTAATAGAATCTTATGCTCCGTCATTTTTCTTTTCTTCCGCCATGGAGGGTTTCTTAAGCGTGCGAGATCCATTGCCCTAAAGAGAGACAAGCTCAAGACCCAACTTTCTATACTTAGGCCTCGTTGAGGACATGCACTAAAAAACGACCAAGAGTAGCTTGCTCTGATACCACTGATCCAGATTATTTTGAGTATGAAATGAGAGCGAGATATAATAAAGAATTATATATATATATACATTAATACACAATTTCTATTAATGAGTGAAATGTACAGAACTATAAAATTACAGAGTGAAAGACTCGCTAGAATGGTGGCAACTTATCTCTGAGAAGAGATGTGACTGTTACCCTCATTCGCAAGAAGAAGACGAGTACAATGAAACACATCTTCTTTTATCATACAGAAGTGTGAAATACATCTTGTTTTATTTTAATTTTAACATATAATACAATGAAAAAATAATTATAAAATGTTTTTTTAACAATTAATTAGAATAAAATAAGATAAAAAATATTATTAAAATAAAATATATATATATATTTTTTTGTTTGTTAATTTGTGCAGGACCTGCGATTAACCTGTGGCTTGAGAAATCGCGACTCAGGGGCATCTAAGCCGTCAAAATCACCCGGGGATCGCACCCGGCCTGAGCCACACCAACCCTTAACATGGTTGGATTTTTTGTCCCCGTAGGTTTCGAACCGGTGACTTTAACATCACAGAGTGGCTTAACAACACACTCCGTCACCGACTGTCCTACACCTCGGGGACAAAATAAAAAATATTATTATTAAAATAACATAAAATAAATATTATTAAAAAAGTAAGTAGAAGATTTGAGTTAATGTGATGTTATGCATTCAAGAGATACATTAAAAAATAGTCAAAACTCAATTTTAAAAAAAAATGAAAAAATAGCAGGTAGTTCTAACATCTGATGTTTATGATATTTGATATGATTTTTAAGATATTTGATTGTATTGAAAGTTTAATTACATATAATTTAACTTTTTTTTTTAAGGTGACAAAATTTATCATAATTACGTGGAAGACATTCTTTAAAAAAAAGCATTTGGGAATATTACGTTGTCCATTGACAACCTATAAAACATTTCCATATGTCCTCGTCCATTGGTCAAACTCTGTCCCTTGTTCAAATCGGTTATTGGTCACTAATTCCGCCACCGAATCCTCCCTCGATTCCTCCACCTTTTCCTATTCTACCATCGACTCTTCCTCCAACCCCTCTGCCCTTTCCAATTCTTCCACCAAGTCCCTCGTCGCATCCTCTTCCAACTCCTCCACCCTTGTCGATTCCACCATCGAGTCCTTCACCATGACCTCCTCCAAGCCCTCTGTCGTGGCCCCCTCAAAATCCTCCGCCCTTGTCGATTCCGCCATTGATCCCTCTACTGTGAACAAGTCCTAAAACACATCTAAAACAAAATGATTTATCGACCCAATCTTGCAATTTAGAAAGGCTTCCAAATTCCTTCGAAAATTTGAATTAGACTTAAATATCTTGATTTATACCAATGCATTAATTTAACCTTTTCAATCGAAACACTAGGAAACATCAGGATGCTTGAACACCTAAATCTTTTTGGTTGTAAGAAAATTAAAGTATTCCCTCCCCAAGTGGCATACCCAATGTCCCCGACAATGTTAGATTTGACCTACACAAACTTAAAAGAATTGCCAACTGTAAATGGGTGATCTAAACGATTTGGAAGTTTTGAAATTTGGAAATTCTAAGCTGCACACTTTGTTGCCTTCACTCGGTCAGTGAGAGTTTAGATTGGAGATATCTTTGAGATATGAAACCTATAAAAATGCCTCCTTCACATGGGTTTAATGTCTTGGATTTGGATGGATGAAGCTAGAGTTTAGATTGGAGATAACTTTGAGCTATTGGATTGGTGATTGATCTTGGCTATAGTTTTCTTTCTTATACAAATGAAAGCTCAAATCACACCTTTTATGTTCACTTGTCCAATTTGTTTGTGGATATGGTGAGAAATTATTTGTGAAAAGTAAAACTAGAATACTTATCAACATTTACCATCAATGTTTTGAAATCCCCTGTCATTGGTACTTATCCACCTAGCCTGCTATCTCTACCCATGAGTTCCTCTCCAAGCGAAGATTGGCATGCCTTCGTCCGCCAACATGTTGTAGTGTGGATGGGACTCCATTATTGAGAAATTATAAAACATTAATATGATATGTAATGTTAAACATATCCAAGGTTCAAGTCTTGACCATTAATCAAACATCTCATGCATGTATCTCTACCCGAAATGTCACCATTTAAAGTATATTTGTGAAATAAGAACGTTGCCAAACTCATTGTAGTCGTCTATAGACTTGGCAATTTTTCTATTCTTATAAATAAAGGATCAACATTGATGACTATGAGCCCCAATGCTACCATATTAAATAGAATATTCCACAACATGCAATCTCTTCTTGTTTGGTTAGGTTAGTAGTCTCTGTTCATATTTTAACTTTGAGCAACTAGCTAGATGACACACGACTTAATGAATTTCTCCAACAACATTAATGAAAAAAATTGCTTAAAACATTAAATGTTGATTTTGCACCCATGATGATATCAATGATTAACCCAAACCCTTTGAGACTTTCCTCATGTTTTGATTTTTTTTCTTTGACGTGGCTTTTTAAGATTTACTACACTAAACACCATATGTTAGATGTTCGTGATATTAAACATAACCCCAACATTTGCAAATCATTTTCAATCAATTCATCTTAAGTGTGTGGATGTTCTTCAACAATATAAATTACATGGAAATATCTCTTTGGTACATGTATACTCCACAAACACAACCTTGCTAAAATATAATGAGATTGAACCATGACAATATGTCTTGACAAAAGGAACCTAAAGACTAATCTAAATTGTACATTTCTTAAATGACGATATTTTTTTAATAACTTGATAAAGGGATACATGGATGTAGATAGGGAAAGTTTCATATTTTCCCTACAAACCATGTTATCAAGATTCAACATACTAGAAGATAATTGCTTTAAAATGATGTAGCCTTGTTTCTTTTTGGCACCAGGATTAGTCAAAGTTGCTTAGATTATATTTTACAAGGAATCATTAAAGGTATTAAATTATATTTAAATAGAGGATAATCATCTAACAATCACATGGGTATTAGATGAATTTCATTTGGAGGGGAATTTAATGTCAATTGATACTTGAGGTATCAGAACATTGTCATTGAATGTTTAAAAGTAACATGAATTTGTTAAAAGCTTGTGGAGAGGTTACTTTGTCATTCGAGATGAGGCAACTGAAATGACTACCAATTATAGCACATGTGCGAGAGAGCAACATCATCTTTGTTTTTTGTGCACTCTAGTTTATTGATTCCATCTCACCCAGTTTTTTTCACACTCTGATTGAGTTGTACCAGCTACCATGAAAATGTCTCAATATATAACAATCACCCTCAATTCCCTCTTAATCCAATATTCCTCCCACCATACATCCATTTACGATTAACTCGTTGGAATCTTATTTTTTTGGGCACTGTGCATGACTACCATCCGTGTATGAATGAATAAGAAATAAATTTAGTTGAATGGATACTCTATTGAATATTCATCTATCGTCCAAACGAAACACCTCCTCTCTTTGTACTCACCAAAACAATTCGGCGTTCTCTTTCCCCCGCTTCAGGGGTATGCTATGATATTTGACATGATTTTTAAGATACATGAATGCATTGAAAGTTTAATTACACATAACTTTACTTTTTTTCTTAAGGTGGAAAAACTTATCATAATTCATTTGTAAATCAGTAGTGAGGACAATGATTATTGGCTACTATCTTTAAATGTGCACTGACTCGTCATTATGGAGTAGCCTATCTATTAGATTCTTTTGACTTTTCTACGCAATTATCACCAGAAGCTGACGATCCACTTGTTGGTGAAATTGCAATTTTCAATTGTTTGAATTGCAATTTTGAATACAGATGGATCCAGTGCCCTGAAAAACCTGTAATCCACCTAGACTGTGCAATCTCAACAACTGATATCTGCAACATCAATTCTTTCAAATTTCTGACTGGTTTCTAGACAAAACTGATAAACACAGTTAGAAAAAGTTCAAAAAATCTAATATTTAGACTACCCCTCATCATTATTATTCAAGAGAAACCATGCCATATAAAATAACTCAATAATGATTTGTAAAAGGGTTTTAGATCTTCTTTCGAGACCCAAAAACATTTCAACCAAAATAAGATTTACCAGAAAACTAACATCCTTTATAATTATTAACAAAACTACCTTCAATATAATCACATACTTTTTATAACATTAAATTTTAATTCCATACAAACTTTTCAATATAATCACATACTTTTTATAACATTTAATTTTAATTCCATAAGTAACTTTTACACCCTAACTTTAATTCCATACGTAACTTTTACGCCTTTATTGTAAAAATTTCTCTTACGAACTGATAAAATGGGAGAGTAGAGACAAATGATTATGAACACACAACGTTCTATTGAATCACTGAATACATAGAATACAATGTAACTCCAATATGTAGAGTTCGTATGCTTGTTATCAGATCTAACTTATTCCAAAGATAAATGGAGAGGTTGAGAGAATATCTCAACCAGACACCAAACTAGGATCTCACAAATCCAACTCTCAAACAACCTCCTAAGAATAAGATCACACAACTCACACATAAAGATTGATTCTACTTCTCAATACATTAGCAATCATATTAGATTAAGTAGGAATTATATATTCCAACACTCTCCCTTAATGACTACTTATCTAAATATCTATGTGGTCATATCTTCATCTGCTTCCTCTTATACATGCATCTGATTATTGACGTCCATATAAAAAGAAATCCATCTACCGAAATACACGGGTCATCAACCGTTGTAACTGTCAGTTCTCTAGGAATCCTTTTCAGCTACATGGTTCATTCAACCATTATTCCTCATACATGTACTTTTAACTTTAACTCCCACTTCATCACATCATCATCAACCTGGGTTTTTTTTCCAGCTTACCCATAACCATACTCTAGGTTTTCTCGGATTACCCTCAACCATGCATCGAGTTTTCTCAAATTACATGCAACGATACTCTGGGTTTTCTCAGATTACCCTCAACCATGCATCAAGTTTTCTCCATTATTTATAAGTCTCTATGTAACTATGTAACTATCTAACAAATAGTTTCTCCATTATTTCTAAGTCTCCCCCTTAATGGAGAAAGGATTGACTTCCACACCTAATATCCCCCTAAACAATTCAAATTTTATCTTCCCAAGAGGCTTAGTGAAAATATTAGCAACATTTTCACGGGTATTGCAATACATTAATGTAACATCATTAGATTGCATATTTTCTCGAACAAAATAAACTTGAGCATCAACATGCTTTGTCCTTGCATGATAAACATGATTATTTGCTAACTTTATTGAGCTCTAGTTATCACATCTGATCACTGTAGCTTTCCTTTGTTATTCTCCAACGTCTCAAAGAAGTCTTCTTAACCAAACAACTTCACAATTCGCTGCACACAAAGCTTTATATTCTGCCTCAGTAGATGACAAAGATGCAATAGATTGTTTTTTACTGCTCCATGAAATAATCCCGGATCCAATACTAAAAGAATAACATGTAGTAGATCTCCGATCATCTAGATTTCCAACCCAATCTGAATCTAAGTAACACGTCAGCTCAACATCAAATGAATCAGTGAATTTAATACCATAATCAATTGTTCTTTTAAGATACCCGAGTACCCCTTTCACTGCATTCCAATGGCTTTCAATAACGATTAATAATTTCAAAACATTTCAAATAAGCATTTGGTAACTCACAACTGCATACAAACAATACAAACCAACAAAAAACCAGATCGGTAATACCTCAACAAATGTGATTCCTGCACATGGCCAATGATCAACCAACACTCTAGCAAAAAGAGATGGCACCACCAATAGATTGCAAACTTTTCGAGACAACAATTATACAACTCCAACAATTTTACACGCCATATAACAATTTGATTCTTCACACGAGCTTACTTGATAACTACATACAATGGTAGTGGTTCCTCTCTACACGGACAAATGACGATTGCCAATGTGGCAACGATTTCGTGATTGCAACAAATCTGTATGGACAAACTTCACACAACAACTTCTCTCCTGGCAACTCTTTCTCCACTGGATTCTACGGACTCTCCCACATAGGATGCAATTACCAAGCATCGATTAACAATTCCACAACAGTTCTTTACAACGATTCTTCACACCAACGCTCATTCAATAAGGATTGATTACAATGGTTTTTCACATGATTCTTCATAGTGATTCTTCAACGGTTCTTCACAAGTGAAAGGCATACATGTGTGCATAGGGATACTTCATAGCAACGATTTTTCCTAGGCAACGTCGCCTTCCTTTTCTGGAGTGACAACATCGGACAACAATATACCAAAACAAATAACTCACTTGAAATACACAACACAATAGATGAACACGCAATAAGCTACTCTACTCTCCGCATATTCCCAGGCCTTCTGTGAGGGAGTCACGCCCAGACCTAACGCTCTAATGCCATGATAAGATAGGAGAGTAAAGACAAATGATTGTGAACATACAACGTTCTATTTAATTACTGAATACATACAATACAATGCAACTCCAATATATAAAGTTCATATGGTTGCTATCAGATCTAACTTATTTGAAAGATAAATGAAGAGGTTAGGATCTCACAAATCCAACTCTTAAACAACCTCCTAAAAATAAGATCACACAACTTACACTCAAACAACCTCCTAAAAATAAGATCACACAACTTACCTTGAACAACTTACCTTGAGATTGACTCTACTTCTCAATACATTAACAAGTATATTAAATAAGTAGGAATTATATTTTCCAACACTAACTTTATATTAAGCTTTATTTTCATCATTTTAATGCAAAAGCAGCGACAAATACCAAAATATGATTACCGGACCCCGCTGTACCGTCCCAAATGGTGTCGATGTCGAGATCGAGATCGAAACTCCTGCTCGTCCTGTCCCTCCTAACCCTGACCCTTCCATTTCTCTTCCTCCTCCTCAAGCGCCACAGCAATCCCTCGGTGGGTCCCGAAATTAATCCCCACAGCACCTTCATCTGCGACCGCCGAAGCTATCCCCAGCCATGGCGACTCCGCCCGGACCAGCTCACAGTCCTCGTAAACGGCTTCTCTGAAAGCCGGCTCCCTCTGCTCCGTAGAATCGCTCAAAGCTACTCCGCCTTCCCCTGCGTGCACTCCGTCTTCATTCTCTGGGGAAATGATTCCACGCCCTCTGAGCTCCTCGAAACCTTGGATTTAACCTCCCTGGGAGCCCCGATCTACGTTGTGAAGCAGCCCTCCCGCAGCCTCAATGACCGTTTTCTCCCGCGGGGGGCCGTCATCGCGACTCGATCCGTGCTCATCTGCGACGACGACGTGGAGATCGATGCCGAATCCCTCTGCTTCGCTCTCCGCGTCTGGGCACAACACGGCGAGCGGCGGCTCGTCGGTTTCTTCGCGCGCTCCCATGGATTCGAACTCGAGACCGGATCCTGGATCTACACGGTCCACCCGGACAGGTATTCCATCGTGCTCACCAAGCTCATGATCGTTGCCACAGAGTATTTGTTCCTTTACACGTGCGAGACCCCGCCAGGGGTCAGGGAATTCGTGGACGAGAACAGGAATTGCGAGGACATCGCCATGAATTTCCTCGTTGCGGATCGAACCGGGACCGGGCCGCTGTTAGTGCGCGGTAATCCTAGGGATTGGGGTGACACACGGAATTCCGGCGGAGGAGGGGTGGTTGACGCGGCCTTGAGTAATCGAGAAGATCACAGGAAATTCCGCGGGGGTTGTATTACGGAGTTCCATCGGCTCTGGGGTCGGATGCCCTTGAGATACAGTTATGGGGTCGTGGGTTCAAATGTCCGGGAACAGGCGCTCTGTGACAAGTTTGGGGTTCTCGTTCCCTGTGATCGGGAGGCGGGTTCGAATTCCAGTAGGCCCCGACTAAGTTCCGAAGAGCACTAAGCACTATTTTTAAAATGGTGCTTGGTTAAGCGGTACCTTTCAATATGAGAAATTGCAATGAAGCAGATACAATTTCACAACTCATTGAACAACACTATTTAGCATTGAGACCATTTGTAAGCAGCATTTTTTAACATAAATACAATTTTACAACTCACGGAGCAACAATTTCTGGAGGAATTTGAATCAAATTGCCATTCATAGCCCTTCGGCAAGCAAAGATTTCTTCCTTTACTGCAAATGGCAGCTTATCAGTTGGACATCTTTCAAATTTGGAAGGAGCTCTTATGTGGTGAAAGTTTATTTTCTGGTAAGCTTCATTTGCCTACATATTTCATATTTCATCCTGATTCTTAACATCTTTGATTCCAAATTTCTGCATTTTTTTTATAAAGAGCTTTGTTAAATCTAAAGCAAGAGGATATGCATATCAAATGGGAAACCTTGCAAAGGCCCGTGTCTGTTGTTTGTTATTTACACTGCTTGTTATTTATTTTAGAGTCCTGAGAGATTTATGGTATGTCTCTTCAAATTGTTTCAAGAAAACATTCCCCCCAGAAATTGCACTGCAAGGAGTATATAGCGGACTTCCTTTGGCTTAAATCCCATTTTCAATGTGTATCTATCTCATTGGAAGTGCTCAAACTTGAAACCAGCTTCATAGCTCTGAAAGTTTCCATGCATGTGGAAGATGGATTTTGGTTGAAAGTCACTAAGGTGATGTGATCTCATTCCTTGTCATTGTTGGCTTTGTGATGTTTCCTTAATCGAAGCTTATAAATTAGCTTATGTTCATCTTAACCTTGGATCCAAGGGATTGAAAAAGTCTAGGTTTAAACCTATGTTGCATTGGTTTTCGGGATGGGGAATGGCGGGGATGTATCCCGCGAAGGCTAGAGCGCACCTCCAAATTTTTCAGGGGATAACGGGTTGGGGACGGAAATAATATATATATATATATATGGTTTGCACAGAAACCTCATCAAGATTAGTAGGTCCAAACATAGATACTGTGTTCCGAATGTAAGCAGGTAAGTGAGAACTGTCTCTATAACAATTTTTCTTTCTCATATTAATGACGATTATGTTAAAACATAAAAGACATTCCCTTCTCAATAGATTTTGCAGATTTTTATGGCTGTGTTGAAAACCACTATAAAGCACTTTGTTTATGTAAAGAGATTAGATTCATATTTCAGATTAAGAAGGTGATTGAATAGGAATTTATTTAAACATTTAGTACCCCATCGAAGTCACTACTATCTGATTGTTTTTGCAATGCTTGAGGTTGGGATGGTGTAAGCACTATAATTGATTGACTCCTGGAAACCCATGTAGAATATTTAAAAGCTAAGATGAGCAGAAAAATGAGAAGAACAAGAGCAGTAACCACAAGGATCAACCCTTTGAAATGTTGCATTTCTTGTTTTTTTGACATGAAAGTTTTGCTTGTTGTAACCTTGTCGCTGAAAATACAATATTTAAATCACCAAAAACCCAAATCGAAACCTATCATACAAAACCCATGTATTGAGTTGCAGCTTTTACAAAAGATATAGATTCAATGCAATACATAAATAATGGATGCGAAAAATGATCTTATTGTCCTATCAATTTCCATGATGGTCAAGATTGAAGATATATGCCCAGAATATCCCTGAAATCTGCTCAGAACATCCTCAAAATATGTTTGGAACGTCCCTAAAATCTGCTCGAAACGTCTTGGGGACGGTCAACAAGTGCTCAAGTCCCCAATGGAGTCCCCAACAATTTGGGTAAGTTTCCTAAGGGTCCCCAAGTGTTGATGATTACAACTTCGTGAGACATCCTCCAGGATACGTTCTCCCATGTGACAGAGTTGAGTCGTCCCCAAAGTGGTTGGGGCATCGTTCTCCTCTTGAGAGTTGAGTCGTCCCCCAGTGGTTGGGTGTGCCCATGTGATGGGTGTATCRCTCTCCTTTGTTTGAGAGATGAGACGATGTGGTACTCCAAATGATTCTGTTGAGTATGATGTCCCTGTGGCTGAGCACAGGTGGACATGTCCCTAGTGGTTGAGCACTAGTGGACGTGTGGATCCCTTGCTATATTGTCTAAGTGTAAGATTTACCTGTAACCCTAATTGTGATGTAAAGGGTACAGGTCGACCCCACCATATATGAAAGATAATTAATGTTTATTGTTATAATTAATTATTTTTTGAGTTGTTGAGGTCGACCCTGTTGTGCCAATATACACACCTTTTGCTATGTCCGGTCTACTATAAATTTAAGTGATTTCCCCATTGAGGAAACACACTCACACACAAGTCACTTGTCATTTGGAAATTTCAGCAAGTACATTTATAGGGCTGAAGTGCACACCTCTCTTGGGCGCAAGTTTCAAGGTTGTAGAGCACCCTCTTGTGTGCATTAGGGTTTCATGGTTGGGGGATCTTCTCTTGAGAATATAGCAAAGGATTGTTGGGTTTTCTTCCCTTGAGTAGAAGGGTTTCCCAGGATATTTCTTGCGTTCTTGTGCATGGTACTTCTTGTGATCTTGGTTATTGCGACAATTGTGAATGGTGTAGTTGCACTTGTCTATGGTTCAAGTAAATGCTAAAATTGAAATAAACCTCATGCTTGAGCCTAGCATAGTGAAAATTCAACATGGTTTCAGAGCATAGATCTTGAAGAAGCCATTGCACAAGCCTACAAAGCCAACTGTCCTCTTTTCTGAAATCCGTACGACCCTCCTAGGGTTTCCAGAAAATCGTATGACCCTTTCCTTTTTGGGTGTTTCAACACTTTATACTAAAACATTGGGGCTACAAATTACATAGGGGTGTACGACCTCCCTCAACGCACCTCCAACAACTCTCAGATTGCAATTATGAGAATTTTGGATTTTTGGCCCTAGGGTTTTGCAATTTTCTGTAGAAATTTCAGTTTTAGGGTTTTTGTAGCTCATTGAAGGAGCCTTTTAGCTAACTAGTGTTCTTCTGACTTTCAAGGCTTATTTTTGGCAGTCATAAGCCTAACGAAACGTCATATTGCTAGCCTAGCCTAGCCGTTAGGTTTCCTAGCCCAGTTGGTAAGGGTTTGTGAAGAATCTGAAAATATGATGAACACAACTATGGTGGAAGATAAGCTTGATGGATCAAGCAACTTCAGTTCCTGGAAGTTAAGACTTAAGAGAGATGAAGACATTAAAGAACAATCCTTCTTATTCATTTCAACACTCTCAGGTATGGTTCCTACTGATAATGATATTTTGGTTAATTGACAGTGGTGCCTCCAGGCACATCACCGGTTATAGAGATCATCTCTCAGATCTTGTTGAGAAAGAGACCAGTCTACATGGAGACAATGCCAGATATAATGTGAAAGGGGTTGGAACTTCTACATTCCAACTAGATTCTGACATACCTCTTCAGTTGAGTGAGGTACTATATGTACCTGGGATGAAAAGGAACCTTGTCTCCATTTCTGCCTTAGAGGATAAAGGTTACAAGGTTACCTTTTCTGAAGGAAAAGTTCTTGCATGGCACAATGACTCACCTATGAATTCTTCCCAAGTAATTGGTGTTCGAGAAAACAACTTATACAAGTTGTCTGTCTAACCAGTCCAGGCCCTGTTACATGACATTATCAACTTGAGTGAGCTATGGCATAGGAGACTTGCTCACATTCATTATAGAGCCCTTCCAGCTCTAAGGAAGATGGTAACAGGTCTTACAGAGATACAGGTTCAACATAATGGTGTTTGCAGAGGTTGTGCTCTTGGCAAGAATGTCAAGGGGTCCTTCTTGAGCAGTGACAACATATCCAATGGAATCTTGGACTTGATACATTCAAATGTGTGTGGACCAATCACTGTTGCCTCCTTGAACGGATTTGTACTATGTACTCTTCATAAATGATCACCCTCGAAAGACATGGATTTATTTCTTGAAGACCAAGGATGGAGTCCTTGTAATATTTCAAGAATTCAAAGCTCAGGTTGAGAACCAGATCGGAAGGAAGATCAAGGTGCTAAGATCGATAATGGAGGAGAATACACCTCCAAGGATTTTGGTGATTTATGTATTGAGGTAGGGATCAAGAGGGAGTACATAGTTCCTTACAACCCTCAACAAAATGGGGTTGCAGAGAGGAAGAACAAAACCATCATTGAAACAACCAAAACAATGATACATGATCAAAGTCTACCTATGATTATGTGGGCATAAGCATCCATGACAACAATATATGTTCAGAATAGGAGTGCTCACCGGATTTTGAAGAATATGACTCCTGAAGAAGCCTTCATCGGAGTGAAGCCTGAGGTTGGACACTTCAGGATATTTGGGTGTCTAGTCTACTTTCATGTACCAAAAGAGAAGAGGTCCAAGCTAGACTCTTCAGGCAGAAAGAGTACATTTGTGGGATACAATGAATCTTCGAAGGCATATCGGATCTACATCCCTAGTCAGAGACAGATTGGCGTGAGTAGAGATGTGATCTTTGAGGAAGAGATAGCCTTTCGAAGATCCAAAGAATCTCAAATGGAGATTGACAACAAGATAGTCCCTTCTCCCCCTTCAACAATTCAGAGGGTGACAACCATTGTTCCAGTCGATCCAGTTGATCCAGTTGCTCCAGTTGATGTCCCAAGAGACATTGCAGTAGGCCATAAACGGCCTGCCTGGGCTCGACAAACTCTGCAGGAGGCAGAGGGACATGCAACTCCTTGAGGCACATTCCGAGAGAGAAAGAAACTAAATAGATTTTCAAGCTATTTTTCAGCCATGAGCCACATCATTGATACTGAGCCTTCTTGTCATGGAGAAGCAACATGTAAGCAGGTATGGCAAGATGCCATGCAGAAGAGTATCAGTTCATCATGAAGAATGATGTGTAGGATATTGTTCTGAGGCCAGAAGCGAAGTCTGTTGTGACTTCCAAGTGGATCGATAAGATCAAGCATCCAATTGATGGAAGTATTGAGAAGTACAAAGCGAGATTTGTAGCCAGAGGATTCTCACAGGTGGAGGGAATTGATTATGAGGAGACATTTGCTCCAGCAGCCTGATACACTTCCATTCGTACTATCATTGCACTAGTTGCATCCATGGGTTGGAAACTAAATCAGATGGATGTAAAGACAACCTTTCTCAATGGTGAGATTGAGGAAGAAGTTTACATCGAGCAACCAGAGGGATTCGTGATACACGACGATAAATCTCATGTGTGTAGGTTGAAGAAAGCCCTGTATGGACTAAAGCAGACACCTCATGCTTGGTACGAGAAGATGGATGGATTCTTGATGTGTTTGGGCTTCAACAAGAGTGTTGTTGATCCAAACCTATATTATCACATTGTTGGTGACGAGTGCCTGATCTTGGTCCTGTATGTGGATGACTTATTCCTCACCGGTTCAGAAAGATTTATTGTTCAATGCAAGCGAGCATTGACTTCTGAATTTGAGATGAAGGATCTAGGTATGATGCACTACTTCTTGGGACTAGAAGTATGGCAGAGGACTGATGAGATTTTCCTGAGTCAAGGAAAATATACAGTGGAGATATTGAAGAAGTTCGGTATGACAGACTGCAAATCCATGCCTACACCAATGGTGATGGATTTGAAGAAAATGAACGATGCTTCTACTGATTCAGGCTAGATTGATCCACATTTATACCGACAACTGATTGGATGATTGATGTATCTAGTTAACACCAGACCTGATATATGCTATGCAGTGAATGTACTGAGTCAGTTCATGAGTCAGCCGAGACAGACTCATTGGATAGTAGCGAAGCATGTATTGAGATATCTATGAGGCACAATTGGATATGGTGTGAGATATGCCTCCAGTGTAGACATGAGATTACAAGGATATGCCGATGCAGGGCAGGGAGCGCAGTGGACTGGAAGAGCACATCCAGTTGTTGTTTTACCTTGTGGTCTGCCATGGTTTCCTGGTACAGCAGGAAATAGAGCTTTGTGGCTTTGAGTACTGCAGAAGTAGAGTATATAGCGTTGAGTGTGGAAGTCCGCGAAGTAGTGTGGCTTTGCAAGCTCCTGACAGATTTATTTGATCATGAGATGGATTCTACCATTATTCATTGTGATAACCATAGCTGTGTGAAGCTCTCTGAGAATCTTGCGTTTCACGATAAATCGAAATACATTGAGATAAAATATCATTATATCAGAGACATGGTGCAGAGGAAAGCAATACACGTGCAATACCTTCCTACACATGAGCAGATTGCAGATATCTTCACCGAACCGCTTGCCAAGACGAAGTTCGAGTACTTCCGTGAGAGACTTGGCTTGGTGGAGAACGCCTCCCTAGCTGAGAGGGAGTGTTGATGATTGCAGCTTTGTGAGACATCCTCTAGGATACGTTCTCCTTTGTGACAGAGTTGAGTCGTCCCCCAAGTGGTTGGGGCATCGTTCTCCTCTGGAGAGTTGAGTCATCCCCCAGTGGTTGGGTGTGCCCATATGATGGGTGTATCGTTCTCCTTTGTGTGAGAGATGAGACGATGTGGTACTCCAGATGATTTTGTTGAGTATGATGTCCCTGTGGTTGAGCACAAGTGGACGTGTCCCTAGTGGCTGAGCACTAGTGGACGTGTGGATCCCTTGCTATATTGTCTAAGTGTAAGATTTACCTGTAACCCTATTTGTGATGTAAAGGGTACAAGTTGTCCCCACCATATGTGAAAGATAATTAATGTTTATTGTTATAATTAATTATTTTCTGAGTTATTGAGGTCGGCCCTGTTGTGCCAACAGACACACCTTTTGCTATGTCTGGTCTAGTATAAATATAGGTGATTTCCCCATTGAGGAAACACACACACTAACACACAAGTCACTTGTCATTTGGAAATTTCAACAAGTACATTTCTAGGGCTGAAGTGCACACCTCTCTTGGGCGCAAGTTTCAAGTTTGTAGAACACCCTCTTGTGTGCATTAGGGTTTTATGGTTGGGGGATCTTCTCTTGAGAATATAACGAAGGATTGTTGGGTTTTCTTCCCTTGAGTAGAAGGGTTTCCCATGATATTTCTTGTGTTCTTGTGCATGGTACTTCTTCTTGTGATCTTGGTTATTGCAACAATTGTGAATGGTGTCGCTGCATTTGTTTATGGTTCAAGTAAATGCTAAAATTGAAATAAACCTCATGCTTGAGCCTAACATAGTGAAAATTCAACACCAAGTGCCCAGGATGTGGGAACGATGGGTGTGCATGGTTTTTTTGGGGAGACGGGTCCCCGTACAACATAGGTTTAAACTTCTTGATGCTTAAAAGATCCAGGTTAAGATGGACTTTTGCTAGTTTTTAAAAATTTATTCTTCTTTCCTTGTTATATTGTTGATGTCATCTTGTTCCTTGTCATTGTTGGCTTTGTGATGTTTCCTTAATCGGAGCTTATAAACTAACATATATTCATCTTAACCTTGGATCCAAGGGATTGAAAAAGCCTAGGCTTAAACTTCTTGATGCTTAAAAGATCCGAGTTAAGATGGACTTTTGCTAGTTTTTAAAAATTTATTCTTCTTTTGAAGTGTTTTTCTTTTTCTTTTGACATTAGATGAAAACATTTTTTTTCTTCCATTTTAGATCATTAGCTTAGATGGGGACATCGGTTTCTTCCCATTTTAGTGTATTAGTTGATCTCTTCTACTTGGGTTGTAAGAGCAATTTGGCTTCTCTAAATGCAAAAAATAAAAGTGGCATATCTGTTGTTGAAGATTTAAATCCAATCTAATTTGACAAAAAAATTTAAGTTAAAAAAAGAGAGTACCAATGTCTCATAGTGGCAACAATAGTTGCATGTGGTTCATCAAAAGTGCTCCATGGAAGAAAAGTTGTCATTGAGGTGTGTTACAATAAAATCTAGTGCCCTTAATGTGTGAGAGTCCCAAGCAGAAGGTGTTAGTTTGCGTAACTATGGAAGACTACCCATTGTCACCATATTAGCACTTTCTCTCTTTAGGTTGGTTTCTTTCCAACTCAAAGGGGTCCCTATGAAAATAACTAAGTCCAATTGGTTTGATGTGAATCAATGAGGTTTAATGGACCAATGTGTTTGTTTGTAATATCGTTGAAGTGTTTTTCACATGGAAGTATAAATAAAGGTTCCTAATCAGGTTTCAAGTCTTGTTATGAATATCGTTGAAGTGTTTCTCACATGGAAGTATAAATAAAGGTTCCTAATCAGGTTTCAAGTCTTGTTATGTTTTTCTTGTTAAGGTTTATTAGATTTGATTCAAATCTGAAATTTTTAAAGATGATGTAATGAAGTACTGTTTCAGATTTGCACAAATTTAAATAATTGAGCAAATGAAATGATTTGAATGAAAAGTAAAATGCTCAAAACTAATTTTATAAATAAATTACAGCAATAAGATTTGATGCAAAATGCAAAATTTTAAATGCAAATTCCAGAATTCTTTGAGGCTGAATTTTGATCCTACGATGTAATTTTAGGACTTTAAACAATTCTGGAAATTAAATTTTCTGTAATAAGTTAATTGTTGGGAACAACAACTAAATTAAAACAGAAAATAAATGCTATTTCCCAAATGTAGAATTTATTTTTTTATAATTATGATGCAAGAAAAATAAACTATTTAGACAAATACAAATGCCGAAGATAACTTTATGATTGTGATAATTTAATAAAATTAATGAAATTGCAACCATGAAACTGAAATTAAATTCTCAACAAACAAACATATGATGATAACCTAATTAATAGTAAAAGAAATTGGAGATTCTAGGTCAAGTTTGAAATTCAAATTTCTAAACTAATTTAAATGTTGGAAATGCACTAGACTTGAGATAAAAATCCAAAAATAAAATTCCAACAAGCGTATGTGGTAATTTAATCTTATTTCATATCAAAAGTTCAAGTACTTAGCCTAAACTATTRTTGGAATTATAAAATTTCTAAAATAAACAATGAATAGAAACTAATTGTTTAAAACAAAAATGAATGTAATTTCCAACAAACCAATTTTAAAGAAGAGGGTTGAAAATCATTATTTTGTGAAAGAGAGAGAGAAACTAGTGCCTACTTAATTATTTGACAAGTACCAAGCGATTTTTCTCTTAAAGTAATAAACAAATAAAAAGAGTTAGAAGAACCACATCTAACTATGCACTTTGAAGAATATCTTAGTTGGTTAGCTTGATCCAATCCTTAGCATGCATGAATAAACTTGCTCCAATCTACCACAATAAGCTCAAGGCAAACATAAATTGAAAGGAAACCAAAAAATTTGCTCCAAAAGAAAAGAAAATCACTACAAGTCACTCAACAAGTACCATTACAAGTGAGGGAGCCTCTTATTTAAGAGTTGTATGTGCAATCACCTCAAATAAAATAATAATATCTTGGTGATCATGTTTGATGAATCAAACATATAAAATAGTATTGCAAAATATGAAATTGTTCATCAAGATAATATTCAAATACTCTCATAAGAGAATAGAAAACCCTAGGGTGCATGCTTAGGAGAGAGATCTATCAAATAACAATAAAATATGTTAAAGGGAAGTGTGCCCTAGGGAGTTTGCGAAGTGGTTGCAACCACCTCCCTAAGATAGCAAGAGTGGGCCATAACAAGTGCACCTCTGAGAAAAGCCATATCCCTGTCAACAATGATAAGTCTCCAAATAGAAAATAGTTCACCAAGGAAGGTGTGCCACTCTCAAAATAGTAAGAGACTCGGTCCATGGAATAAAATAACAATATTCATGTAATCTCTACTCCACGCAAATCCTAGAATGTGTGAAGAATCTCCTCAGAATAATAAAGTGTGCTCAAGTACCATATCAAATACCATCATCAAAGTTGAAACAAGATATGAACAAAACCAACTGAAAGTTGGAAGTTGGCCCTCCAGTGGAGCACACCACCTAAAGTAGCATGCTTAAAAAGATGTGAATGGAAAATGATTAAATAAATTGGAAGTTGATAGAGGGAGGGTCTGTGCATAACTAACTCCCAAATTATGTGCAAACTCAACAAACTCCTCAACATATGTGCCAAGTAAATTAAAGAGCTCATCAAGGTGGCACTTGTGAGTGTGAAAAAAACTAAATTAACCCCAATGAATTAACACGAGGGAAACCACTATCTAAAAATCTTTTTTTATGTCAATTGCCTCAACATACATGCTAAATGAGAGTGCTACCCTCAAGTTGTGTTCCTCATGCACAACAAGTTGTAATCCCTGGTCATTTTCTTAAAATTATAAATTGCAACTTTGGGAATAAGGGCTTGATGGAGGTTTAGAACCCAATAATAAAATAGGCTAATAATGTAGCACTTCAAACTTAGTTTTGGGTTTGATTAATCAGTGGTAAAATATTTCAAACCACTTTGGCACGTTCACATATGAAAAAATGTGTTTTTATTGAAATATGCTATACGAGAGTTAAATTATGAATGAAAACTACATGGAAATGGATGAAAATGGGTCATACACCTTTTAGGAGTGGGTGAATAATGAAATATGAGGGTGATATGAAAATTGTCTAGGTAAAATGGAAATGTAATAACATAATGGTTGGTACCTAGGCCAAATGATGGATGGATAATGAAAGGGGACATGCATCTAAGCAAACCACGAGAAAACATGTCACCAAATTAGAGGACACTACAACTAGGAAAAGACTTGAACCCAACATGAAATGACCAAGAGAAAGTAATGACTAGAACATCATGAGTACAAGATAAGAGATAGGAGATTTCGCCACCAATAATTAATCATGGAGTAGCACCTGCAACAAGATGAGTGCACATGATATGTTGTTGAAGCAACCTCCACCAATGATAAAATATATGACCAATAATTTTGAAATGTTGAAGCGAGCAAAGGGGCATGAAAATTATATTGCCATGTCATCATGTAATAATGTCACCTTTTCATTTGGTTGGCCAAGGGTCAAGTAAACAACGAGGGTAGCACAAAATAACATGTGCAATAACAAAATGCCCCCTAACTCAAAAGTTGGTACATAGAAGGTCCATTGGTGTCATCCTGCAAAGTGTCATGAATTCGTTCTCAGAGACCCCATACAATATATCATGTAACAAGGTGATAGTATCCTCCCTCACTTCAATATTAACATTGCTTAGTAGTGATTTTGTGCTATATGGATTGCCGCCTTTATGATTATTGCTTTTAGAATCTTCTTACACATCAACAAGACTTCGACATTTTGAAAAAACATTCTTGTTTATTATATATATATATATATATAAACATGTAATATGCATTCCACTCGTACTTGTTTGTTATCCACTACATCCAATCAGTATCTAAATATAATGGACATCTTATATTAATATAAGAATAATTTGAAATTTTGCAACTATTATTCAATGCACTGTATATTCAACCAATGAGATGTTGGTAGAAATCTATGTTTTTTTAAGTGATTCTTAGAAATTTCAATGTATTGTATATTCAACCAATGCGATGTTGGTAGAAATCTATGTTTTTTAAAAAGCTAATGTTTTTTTAAGTGATTCTTAGAAACATACTTTCAAGGGCTATACTACATAACACATACAAGTTTTGGAGAGTATTTTTTCGAGTAATCTTCTAGGGCTTGCAATTGGTCTCAACACTTTGTATAATAATGTTGGAGCATTAATGAACAAACTTATAACATTGTAATCTTACAAGTGAACCAAAGGTTGATTGGCAAAGCTTTAAGATTTGGTAATGGGAATTTTCTTTAAAGCCTAAGTTCTCTTAATATTTTTTTTTCAAGTTTCAAATATTATCTTGTGTTTGGGAATTTTTTACAATCATCTCTTGCAAGTTAGAGGAATTTCTTACCAATGGTTTGGATTTTTCTTGTTATTTTGATTTCATCATTTTAAAACAACATTCAATTTCAATGTTGAAAGTGTGTTTGTTTTATGGATTTATTCAAATAAGCTTGAGAGATGGTAAGTGTCTTCACCAATCAAATGGTCTTAGAGAGAGACTTGTTGCTTACTGCCCACAACACCCTCCCATCCCCGATTCAATTCCAGAAACTTGACTGCCTATGCATCTTTAGCATAATATTTACATATATTTGCTTTGAGGTAACATCACTATCCATATGTTGAAGGAGATTGGATGACAATTTTTAAAGTGATGAAATGAGGCAGGATAAATTAGATGTTTAGGAGGGACAAGAAGCAAATGAGCTTTTATGTTTTTCAACAAGATGCTTCTTATTACCACTTTGTGGAAAATGTGCCTTTCCCCATTTTGGGAATATTACCATTGAATTTTGTTGGCCTACAATACTCTAGAAGATCTCTTTGGTTGAGAAGTTGTAGGTGGGGCATGCATTTTGTGAAATTTACCTAAAACTTACACCTGGCCCCAACAACATGAGATGGTTCATTTACATGGGTGAGACACCCCACAAAGGGTGAGACATGTTTGAAAGATTTGAACCTTAGTGGAAGGTGCAAACCCTCACTTTAACAACTAACCAAGAAGATCAAATTGACAACAAATAAGATTTGAAGAAAGTAGGAAGGAGAGACCGAAGTAACATGTATACTTCACTAACTAGTTATTATTCTAATGAGTTCTCTCCTTGTACTTGGACATTTGAAGCTCTTTTATTGGTAAAGGAAAGAGATAATTGATGATATAATGATGATGATGATTATTGCTAACTGAGACCAACTTTTGTTTGTCGGATTGTAAGAAATTTGATGATTGAAAATATTGCAAAGAAACTTTCATCGTGCTCCTTTGGTTTTCATGAGTCAACAAGTTATGAAGATAATAAATGTTGCAAATATTGTAGAATTGAGCCCTAAAAGGAAATTCTAAGAAGTGATTTTCATCGTCTACTTTCTTAGTATCACAAAGTTTACAAATTCTTTCTTCCTATGATGTTTAGGTCTTGTCCAATATCCAATTTCACCATGAAACTCTTGAAAGTTCGTTCTCATTTTAGCAATGCTAATTTTCTTCTTTAAGATTGTATTTTGTTGTGCAACACTAAAATCCGACTTGTTGCAAAAGTTGAAAGATTATGTTGCATCGTGCGATTGGATTGGGTTTTAGTAGGGGATTTTGTGTTAGGGGTTTAATGAAGGTAGCCATGGAAACTTCACAACTGGTGTGAGCTTAATACTGTCGACTTTTACTTTGTCTAAGTAGAATATGCAAGGGTAAAGTTTGGATATTTGACTTTTAAGTTGAAGAGGGTCCAATACAAGTCTTGGTTGAAAGATGGTTAAGAGGATTGTGTTTTACGCAACAATACACTACCAAAAGTGCATTCATTGTTGTGGGTCATTGCTAGAATTGTATTTAGTTTGTTGGGTACCAATACTTTTCTATTTTATTTCTTGTGAATTTTGACATTATGGAAGGAGCATGTGTTGGAGGGTTATCTTGCTTGCCTTCAATCAATAAAGTGGCGAGAGTCTACGTGGCCAATGGATTAAGAAGTTCAATGGATTAAGAAGTTCACCATATTTACACACAATTTTTGGATTTAGAAATTCCTCAAAAATTATGTTTTTTTGCAAGATTAAAATCCAACTTCTTGTAGAAGTCAAAAGAATTTTTGTTGCATCATCCATTGGATTGGGTTTTAGTGGAGGGTTTTGTGTTCGGGGTTTAAGGAAGGCAACCATGGAAACTTCACAATTCTTTACAGCTATAAGAATTCTGGGAAGAGGAATTTGAAGTGTTTAGAGTTTTTGTCTATCAGAGGGGAAGTTGTTACAGTAGCATCTGTCTCAAGTGGAGCAGGATACCTTCTATAGCTCCTTCAAAGAAATTCTTAGTTGTAGATGTTAAAACACTAAAGAAGTTGATACCTCTAGGATTGATGTGTTTTTGCATATTATTTAACTACACCATTTTGGGAGATACAAAGGATATGCTGGTTGTGACATCCAAGGGCAGTGGTGCATAGATTATACCATTTTTGAAGACCTAGGTCAACTTGCCAATGGACATTATACCATTTTTGAAGACTTGGGTCAACTTGTCAATCACCATTGGCTTCAAGGTCATCTACATTAAGATTTCTAATGTGCTCTCCAAAGAAGCACTCTTTTTTGGGTTTTTTCTATATCCTCTCAAATATGTTTTGCACCCCACAAGGTTGGTAGATAAGCTTTTTTAGATGTTAGGTCTGAGCTTTTTGGGCCCAATTGCTATTCTTTATATATGGACATTTTGTCTATCTTATGTCATGGCAGAGTTATGGGGAAGTGTGGTTGTTACGTGTCACACACCCAACCCGTTAAGTACCCTTTTAAGGGATGGGGTATAATTTTTTTTCCTTCCTACAGCTTCTCCGAGTTCCTCGAGTAAGGGCACCATTTCCTTATGCTCTCCAAGAGCTTTCCAACGACTTTAAACTCGTCCAAAACCGAGACCTAGTTCGAAAGTTATGGCCTTCCGAAGTTTTCGGGGCATCATTGGCCAATGGCCACCCCTTTCACCACGTGGCTTCACTTCCATCGTGCCATTTGACATGGCACTATCATGACCTGGGTCATCACCCCCTCGTGATGATGTGGCTACTAGTTGTAGGGAGTTTCTCCCAGCCTTCGGCCTTTCAACATTCTTGCATAGGTCCAAAAACTTTTCGGAGACCCAAGGTCCCAGAGTCCCTTTCCTCATTGGAATCCATGGTGGAGATCTTTCCACCCTTAAATATCTGAAGGCTAAGATTTATCCGCAATTAACACGTAGTTTAGACTTGATGAGGAAATGGGTCCCACACCTAACTCACGACCGATCTCACATTTCCACGTGGAATCACTCAGACATGCCACATCACCATGGCATGTGCAGGCTTGCCCAATCGGAATTGGTCACTACAACAAGGGAAATTTAGCGCTTCATCACTTCCGTGTTTAACACACCATCCTATATCCTCAAATCTCCCGAAGTCCTGGATTTCTATAACTCTCGCCACGTACTCCAGCCTTCGACGCTTCGACGTTTGGCTTGTGCACCAACATGTCAAATATCCCGGAGTCCCAGAGTTTCAGAATCCTAGAGAGGGTCCCACGCGCATACTTATCTTAAGGTTAATCACGAGATTTCTTTAATCCCATTAGTTAAACAATCTTCGGCCTTCGGGCCATATCCCAGGTTACGCTCTATTGCGAACTTTCGAAGTAAACTTCGCTGAAGTGCTTACATTGTCCTTCCACTAGTAGATTGAACGATTGAGAAAGGATCCCAACGAATCCTCAGATCAACGACTCATATCACTCTCGAATTTCTCCTCTCGATCTAACGGTTGGCATGATTTCGCGACCCCTATTGTTCTTAACACTTCAATTCCTCGAAGGGTTACCTGTCGAAGAGGTCATAAAGTGGGAATGACTACTTGTTGTCGGTTATTGGTACCACTTACTCTATCCTTCCACTGTAATCGATCTAACGGTTGAGAAGGGTCTCGAAGGGACCTTAGATCTACGACTCATGTTATTTCGCGACTTTGACATTCACAGATTTCGTCCGTTTAACACCTTTTTACTCTCGGAATGAGTCAACGTCGAATGACCATATGACTCACCAATCAAATCAACAGTTAATGTTGATTGCTCGATCTAATGGTTGAGAGAGATCTCAAAGAATTCTCAGATTAACGACTCATGTTACTTCGTGAGTTTGATGTTCAGGATTTTTGACCACTTCAAACTCTTTTATGCCCGGAGTGGGTCAATGACGAATGATTGTGGCTCGCATCTGACGGCCAGGAAGGGTCCTGAAGGTTCTTAGATCAATGATTGAGAAGGCTTACTTGATCTAACAGTTACAACAAGCCCTGAAATGTAAATGGACGACTACGATTGCATGTTCCTTTATACAAAGGGTTGGCTCCTTTTCACATAGAGCAGGGTTCCTGGGTCCCAATCATATGGAACTTTGATAGGCCCCCGAGGGCTATACTCTCAGATCTTATCTGAGATTTGGTTAAGGCTGCAGACTTGAGCCTACAATCACTAGGGAGAATGGGTTGAAGGAAGCACCTTCCACTTCAGAATCAAAATCATGTAACAAAACAACGATGGTTTTAAGGGATTGACAAGTTCAGAGTTATCCCATGGAGTCTATCTTGACTCTATATTTCTAGTTTTGGTCCCTAGATAGTCCCTTGAGGACTTTCCAATCAACACAGAGGCCAAAGTCTTATGCCACGAGATTCTTTAAAAACCCATTAGTAACAATGCTCCTTGGCTAAACAAGATTTAAAACAGAAAGCCATTGACATGATCTGATATTCGAACTTTACTTCGAATTTCCAGTCAACCAGGTTGTCCAAATCACAATTATCTAATATCCAAATAAGATACAATATTATGCCCTCATCCTTCTATATGTAGGATGTATATCTATAGCACAAATACAAGCATTCAAATCATGCATTTCAATTCATTTATACAGAGTCTATGAATTACTTATCTATTACGACTGATAACCGACCAATTGACTGTGGGTGTTCGCATTTCCATCCAACCATAGAATCTGCATGCTTAGTCACTTCAGCTGCAGGCCACCCCCTTGCTAAGCTATGATACCACCAGGGAATTCTCTACACTCCCTCGTTCATTCTATCACATTATATTTCTTTCTTCGATGCCTAAACTCTCCTTGAGTTCTTCTGTGCATATCCCAATTGCACACTCTTTCCTCCATCCTCTGAGGTTGTGCTTTCCCGACATACTCCCTTTCACACACTCATTCATTCTCTCTTCTATCTCCCCGTGCATCTCCTGCACAAAATCTCAAATGTTCTCAACCTGCCTGCTTCCTTTTGCTAGAAGGAAACTCGGGTCAATCTAGGCCTGCAAGAAGATTGCACTCTGTCATACTTCGGGCTAACAGTTTTTTTTCTTCTCAGTCAAGCCCTCCATGCCTACATTCATTGGGGTAGTTTGTTGTCCAACCACCAGTCCTTTTCTCATTAACTGATTTTTTCCTTGGGATCACAATGAAGCTTATTATTCCAGATCAAATATTTCAACAAAGAGGACTGGGTCATCTTGGCATGATGAACCCTCTCTACAAGTTTCCTCACTCTTTCCTTTAGTGGTATTATGGCCGTTACTCAAGGCTTCACCCCCACAGTCAGTTGTTGGCAATCTAAACAATAATACATTTACATCGTTCTCATTCCATGGTATGGTAATCATAAGTAATGATTAATTACAAGCTGGGGGAAATACGGGTATTACATTACGATGCATTTTTTCTAGTCAATTTATTATCATGCATATTGTCAACAATGCACCTAATCAATGTTAGCCACTATTTGTTGTTGCAAAATTTTGATTTTTTCCATGACAAGGAATAGTTGGCCATTTTATGAGTTTGCAATTTTCTATGCAATTGTTCTTAAGATAGAATTGAAGTGGACAAATACTTAAGTACTTCTTTCATACCACCATTTCAAAGAATATAATTGAGAAGAAAATGAAAAAAAATAGATTATTTCCTGCTCTAACTATTTCCTTTTCCCTTTCTATTGTCGATTCTGATAAGGAGTGGGTTCTTGCTGATAGTTTTTGCCAAAGTGCAAAATTTCAACCATATAAGAAGTGGTTTGTTTTTGTTCCCTTTGGTTTTTGATTGTCAGCTAGAGCGGGGAAGGTTTTCCCTCATTAATTTTGGTAGCTATTATGGTTAATCTATCATGCCTCCACGATTTATGGATCTAGTTCCCCAAAATTGCATTTTATTTTTGTTCATTTTTTGTATTTTTTTCCAAGCACATATAAGGTAATTTTATTATTGTCCAACAAATGATTGCAAAATTAGATTGGGAATAAAATATACATCTAGCTTGAATATGATGTGGGAGTGCACAATCAATTCCTAGGTAAAGCTTAAAGTAAGATGAAGAAAGTGAAAGAAAAAGTGCATCCTAGATAAGTTTCTAGTTAAATTAATCACTAGGCCTAACTAAAGCCAAATTCAAAAGATATATAATATTGTCATAGGTGTAGTGATGCAAAGTGGGAGTTTGAGATTGGACATCTCGATGTTGATAAAAAAAGTGAAATAAATGAGGATGATGTGAAAGTCTCTTGGTTTCGATGACTGAGGGTGGAGGGGGTGACTGGGTGTTGGCTCACTATCAGAGTCGTAGGGCACCATGGTAGGATCCAACTATATGATCTTGGGGGGATGTAGGAGTGCGAGAGCCTTACTCTCTTACCATCCAAGTTTGAAGGAAAGACGCTCTAGATAGAACTCTTGCTACTTTGTTGAAGCTGTGAGGTAGTTTGATGGGAGGGAGGTGCATTGCTCTGGATTTGTATGTCACTATGTGTTGGACAACTGAGATGAGGGGGTGAATCAATTGTTACCGTGCTTAAACAATTATAATTATTTTAAACTCTTTGCAGAGTACTTAATGACAATCACAATAATGCAGAAAGGTAAGCAATAGAACATTCGACATCAGTCACACATATGAAATATATAGAGACAGATATTTCCTGAGGAAACCCATAAAGGGTAAAAACCTCTTCTTCTTCTTGATATGATAAGTAATCTTTACATTCTATACATTATCATACATATGAGCTTCAACTCATTGTGAGGCTACAACCTCTGTTTTGCAAGCTGCAACTTGCTGAGAGCACCAACTCTCTATTTTCTCTAGCACCCACTAGAAGGAAGCACCGACTCCCTGGTTTCTCTAGTGGGTAGCACCCACTAGAAGGAAGCACCAACTCCCTGGTTTCTCTAGCACCCACCAGAAGGAAGCAACAACTCCCTAAGTGTTCCAGCACCAACTGGATGGAAGCACCAACTTCTAGTCACACAGGCACCAACCTGTAAAACAGAGAACAACAGTTCTTCCTTGCACCACCCTGGTTTTTCTGGCTGCAACCAGATGGAAGCTTCAACTCCCTGTGTTCAAGCACCCACTTGAACCTCTGAGGACAACAATCCTCCCTACCACCCTGAAATATAAATCTTTGCTACTGAAACTTATTACAGTGATATAATGTTCATCAATGGCTTACCCGTCTCATCACTGTTCTGCTACACTGCTCTGCTCTCCTGTATCAGTGTCTCTCTACCTGCATCTTCTTGCGCTTTCTGATCTTCTGCTTTTCTCTACAAGTGCACCTCAGCCTTCTTTTATTGTTTCAGTTATGCATCTCTGTTCTTTGCTTCTGTTGCACTTTATGCTCTGTGCGCCATGTCTCATCTATGCACCATTCCTCTTCTGTGCATTTCAGTTGCTGGACTCTGCCTCCTTCTACACACCTCAATCACTCTCAACATCAACGCTCATCTCTTCTCTATTCTGCGTATTTTTTTTTTTACACTCTGTGCATCTTCTACATCCTCTATACAAAATGCTTCTGCATACTCTCCCCATGTCGAGTTCTCTGCCTGGTCATCATTGCAACTCTTCAGCTTCTCTGGCCGTTAAACCCATGCATCCATCATCACTGGGTGTTATGTCGAGATTCCTTCGCCTGTCTAGCAGACGAGACTCTTCGTCTTCTCTGTCACAGTCGAGCTCATTCCCTTTGTTGCAGTTCTAGGCCCCAATTGTCTTAAATCTGTCAATAGCCTCTATGAACAGTCTTCATGCCACTGGAAGATGCCTCGAGACACTTCATCTTCTCTGGCGATCACACTAAAGTCTCTTCCCATCCTCTCGCAGAAACCATCAGTCCCTTTTAGCAGTTACACTGTGAACCTCCAAGACAACGCATCAGCCACTGATTCGCCAACTATCCAAGAGTCATGATTCAGTTTTGCTAATTGAATTGTAACTGATCGTTTAACTGTGAAGAGCAACAATAGCCCTTCGATCATATTTCCCAGTATCCAACACCGTTGGATTACAAGCACAGGGTCTCGCGTTGATTTCGCCATTTCGCATTTCGGTATTCCGACATTTTGGCAATTCCAGTTGTGAAGTGTTTCAACACTCCAACTCCCAATATCAGAAACCTACACCAAAATGTGTTTTTTGCATTTCTGCATTCCTGTGGTGAAGTGTTTTGACACTCCAACTCCCGGTATCCGAAACCTACACCAAAAGGTGTTTTTCGCATTTCGACATTTCACGATTTCGCATGTCGCGAATTCCTGTTGCGAGGCATCTCGACTGTCCAAGTCGCGATCTCTGAAATGGAGATTAGCTTCGTGCTAGCTCCTCCCTTGAGCCTTCGTCGATGTGACCATAGGTTATGACCAGGGGCCAATTCTGAACACGCATTTCACACTTCGCGTTTCGAGGATTCTGTGATGAGTCGTCTCGACTCTCCAAGTTCCAAACTCCAAAATGGAGCTTGTCTCTTCGAGCTCTTTTCTACAGCTCTTCGACGATGTGACCACCGACGGTGACCAAGCGCTTATCCATAAAGCGCTTTCACAATTTCGCATTTCGACATTCCTATGATGAAGGGTCTCGACACTCCAAGTCGCGATCATCGAAATGGAGCTTGGTTGCACTAGCTCCTTCCTCCATCTTCCGCAGATGTGACCACAACCTTATTCAAAACTGCATTTCGCAATTTCTCGTTTCGGCACTTCGGGACTCCTGTGATGAAGAGTCTCGACTCTTGACTCCTCCAACTCCGGGTATCCGAAACTCCGGTTGATGTGCCTATTTCGAGATTTTCGGCGTTTCGCATTTCGGCACTTCGGGACTCCTGTGATGAAGAGTCTCGACTCTTGACTCTTCCAACTCCCAGTATCTGAAACTGCGGTTGATGTGCCTGTTTCAGGATTTTCGGCGTTTCTCATTTCGACACTTCGACACTCCTGTGATGAAGAGTCTCGACTCTTGACTCTTCCAACTCCCGGTATCCGAAACTCCGATTGATGTGTCTGTTTCAAGATTTTTGGCGTTTCACATTTCGGCACTTCGGGACTCCTGTGATGAAGAGTCTCGACTCTTGACTCTTCCAACTCCCGGTATCCAAAACTCCGGTTGATGTGCCTATTTCGGGATTTTCGACGTTTCACATTTTGACACTTCGGGACTCCTGTGATGAAGAGTCTAGACTCTTGACTCTTCCAACTCCCGGTATCCAAAACTCCGGTTGATGTGCCTGTTTCGGGATCTTTCCAAGCCATTATCCCTGCGCTGCTGATCTTCCTTGCATGCCTGTTTGCCATCAAATCAACAAGCACACTCTTGCACTCTGCATGCACCTCTGCACTATCTATTTTGGTCTTCACGAGCTTGCTCTGCTGCGTCTTCCCAAACTACTTCTAGTGCCCGCTTGGCACATTATACCTGTACTCAAGCCATCATCACTATTGCACTTGTCATCAATGACAAGCATACCTCAAGCCATCATCGTTGCTGTACTTGGCATCAATGACAAGCATACGCTCCCTGTAAAACATGCCAACAATCTTCCCCTTTGGCATTGATGCCAACAAAGGCACCCTGACCTGTTCTTTTCTCCCCCTTTGACATCAATGTCAAAGAAAACACGCTCCCCCTGAGATGTTGCAGTATTTTTCGAAGGTATCAGATATTCAATCAATACAAACTCCCCCTAACAGGACGAACTCTCTTATTTGAGGCCTGCAGAATATTTGTATCTAAACCAAAGTCTTTTCCTTCTGATTCTTGGACCTGTTCATCTTCAGCTTCCGCTGTATCCTCTGTAGAATACTCAATATTGCTCACCTCTCTTACTGGGACTCCTTCATCAACCTTTTCATAACTGGATGACTCCCCACGTCACTGTTATCTCTCTGCTTCTGACTATTTTCTCTCTTTGTTCCTAAAAGGTTAGCTTTCCTTGACAAGGTCTTTCCTCTTGTTATCTCTACAGGATGTCATGTATATCATTTTGTAAAACAGAATGTTGTTGTCCTACTTACACACTGCGTAATTGTAGCTTGTACTTTTCAAACAACCCTTGGATCTCCCCATTGATTCTCATCGATCTTTATTACTGCAATTTCATTTTTCTTCCATGATGCATACAATCCATGGCTTTTATGACCATATTCAATCACAAGAAAAAACCACTACAACCACTCTCATACCTGCTTTTCTTTTTCACAGATGAAGAACCCGTATCGGGTTTCTTAGGAGTACCGATTTCTTCCTTGTTGTATCCAATACCAGATTTGTCATTTGGTGATCTCTGACTATCCAAGAGCTTATCCAGGGTCATGGAGCTGTTTAAGAACTTGCTTTGGGTGTTTGAATTCTCAACCTTCAAACCTTCAGCTTCCATCTTATGACATTATTCTTCTTCTACTTCTTCCATGGGATAGATGCTAACTGAACATTCTTTTATTGTATCTGTGTCTTCTTCTTTGCTTGCAGGGGAGGATTCAATATCAACATCATTAATTGTCCTTATGCCTTTATTCACCACTTGTCCTGAATTTACATTTACCTTACACTCTTTGGATGTGAACACCTCTTCACTGCCTCTGTCACACTTTTGATTTGTACTGAGCAAATTATGTTTCAGACCATCCATAAGCAGAACGTACTAGGCATCTCCTTTGTCATTACTCAAACTCACCATCCCTCTATCCTTGATTTTACCCGGTTCATCATTTTCAAGGATCACATTTCCTGTTTTGCTTTTACTTATGGACAAAAGCTTATACTTGTCACCAGTGATGTGCTCGGAACATCCACTGTCTATATTCCCAGAGGCCTTTTGTTTTTGAGTTGAAAGTGCTAGACTACATTTTTCACTATCTTTCCTTTTCCATGTGCTGGCCTTTCTATCTAAGAACTTTATCCTTGGATCTGCTTTGTAATTCTTCAGATGACAGTTTGTAGCTTTGTGACCAAAGTTGTGATAGTTATAGCATTCAATTTCATTGTTCAATAGGTCAAAGTTATTGTTGCAGCATTGT
>ML785338.1:388409-424141 GCA_009831015.1 Picea engelmannii
TGATTCAGAATGGTGGCTAATCCTTCTGAGGCTTTGATACTTGACAGATTCTGATGATACAAGGCTTGAAACTTCTCCAACTCTTTCCTAGTTTTCACTACTTCTTCTTCCAGAGCTTTACATCTTGCCTTCTTTTCTGACAACTGTTGTCTCAGAATGTCCTCGATTTTCTTTGCCTCTTCTAATTCTACTTTTAGCAGGGCAAAGTCTTCATCAAGTTGTTTACTGTCTTTCTCGAACTGTATCAACAATTGTTTTTGCTTTCTGTTCTTAATTCTGGGTCTGTCAATCTCTTCCAGTGCACTGATCAATTCTCCTTCCATATCAACCACAACTTCTTCATCATTATCATAACTGCCTGTGATTTTATTATCACAATCCTCTTTGGCCATAAGCATGAAGTCATTTACCTTATCTTCACAGGAAGAGTCACTATCAGTGTCTTCTGAAGAGTCATCATTGTTTACACATAAACTTTTCTTTCTATCAAATCTTTTGAATTTGTATTTCTCTTCACCTTCAGAGTTTTGGTCCTTCTTCTTGTGCGGACACTTATTTGCAAAGTGACCTATCTTACCATAGTTAAAACATTTGAAGGGCAACTTACATTGGTACTTGCCTGATCCTTTCTTTAGTCTTCTCACGAATTTTGCTTCAATTTCATCAAGCTCAAAATCTTCATTCTTATTTGCTTTAAATGACGCTTCTCTAGAGGTGGGTTTATCTGTAACTATCTTCATTTCATATGCAGTCAACATTCCTAGAAGTTGATCAAAAGCCAAAGTCTTTATATCATTGTGTTTTTTTATAGCTGAGACCTTTGGGTTGAACCTATCTGGCATAGATCTCAAAATTTTATGAACTAAAGAGGGTTCCTCAATTTTTTCACCAAGTGCTTTCATTGCATTTACTAGTTCTTCAACTCTCAGAAAATACGTCCCAATGGTTTCATCTTCTTTCATCTGTAGCTTTTCAAACTGTACTCTGTAGGTTTGAAGCTTGACATCTTTTACCTTCTCATTACCTTCATAACTACTAATGAGTTTGTCCCACATTTCTTTGGCAGTTTGAAGATGCATCACCTTTACAAACTCGACTTCTGCAAGTCCATTCAAGATAGCATTCATTTCTTTAGCATTAAAGCTAAATTCTAACTTATCATCCTTGGAAGCTAGCACAATAGGCTTTATGTATCCAGTCTCTACTACATCCCAAACATCAACACCTAAGGCCATTAGGTATGTTCTCATTCTAACCTTCCAGAAGGCGAAGTTTGTTCCATCAAACAGAGGGGCCTTATTGGTTGAATTTCCTTCATGGCTTGACATGTTTAAGCTCTAGGATCTACCCTTAGATAAAAGGGGACAACTCTGATACCAATTGTTGGACAACTGAGAGGGGGGGTGAATCAATTGTTACCGTGCTTAAACAATTATACTTATTTTAAACTCTTTGCAGAGTACTTAATGACAATCACAATAATGCAGGAAGGTAAGCAATAGAACATTCGACATCAGTCACACATATGAAATATACAGAGATAGATATTTCCTGAGGAAACCCATAAAGGGTAAAAACCTCTTCTTCTTCTTGGTATGATAAGTAATCTTTACATTCTGTACATTATCATACATATGAGCTCCAACTCATTGTGAGGCTACAACTTCTGCTTTGCAAGCTGCAACTTGCTGAGAACACGAACTCTCTGTTTTCTCTAGCACCCACTAGAAGGAAGCACCAACTCGCTGGTTTCTCTAGCACCCACTAGAAGGAAGCAACAACTCCCTAAGTGTTCCAGTACCAATTGGATGGAAGGACCAACTTCCAGTCACACATGCATCAACCTGTAAAACAAAGAACAACAGTTATCCCTTGCACCACCCTGCCACCCTAGTTTTTCTGGCTGCAACCAGAGGGAAGCTTCAACTCCCTGTGTTCAAGCACCCACTTGAACCTTTGAGGACAACAGTCCTCCCTAGCACCTCCCTACCACCATGAAATACAAATCTTTGCTACTGAAACTTATTACAATGATATAATGTTCATCAATGGCTTACCAGTCTCATCACTGTTCTGCTACACTGCTCTGCTCTCCTGTATCAATGTCTCTCTACCTGCATCTTCTTGCGCTTTCTGATCTTCTGTTTTTCTCTACAAGTGCACCTCAGCCTTCTTTTACTGTCTTAGTTATGCATCTTTGTTCTTTGCTTCTGTCACACTTTATGCTCTGTGCACCATGTCCCATCTATGCACCATTCGTCTTCTATGCATTTTAGTTGCTGCACTCTGCCTCCTTATACACACCTCAATCACTCTCAACAACAACGCTCATCTCTTCTCTATTCTGCGTATTTTATTTTTTTACACTCTGTGCATCTTCTACATCCTCTATACACAATGCTTCTGCATACTCTCCCCACGTCGAGTGCTCTGCCTGATCATCATTGCAACTCTTCAGCTTCTTTGGCCATTAAACCCATGCGTCCATCATCACTTGGTGTTATGCCAAGATTCCTTCGACTGTTTAGCAGACGAGACTCTTCATCTTCTCTATCACAGTCGAGCTCATTCCCTCTGTTGCAGTTCCAGGCTCCAACTGTCTTACATATGTCAATAACCTCTATGAACAACCTTCATGCCACTGGAAGATGCCTCGAGACACTTCATCTTCTCTGGCGATCACCTTAAAGTCTCTTCCCATCCTCTCGCAGAAACCATCAGTCCTTTCTAGCAGTTACACTGTGAACCTCCAAGACAATGCATCAGCCACTGATTCGCCAACCGTCCAAGAGTCACGATTCAGTTCTGCTAGCTGAATCGTAACTGATCATTTAACTGTGAAGAGAAACAGTAGCCCTTCGATCAGATTTCCCAGTATCCAACACCGTTGGATTACAAGCATAGGGTCTCGCGTTGATTTCGCCATTTCACATTTCGGTATTCCGACATTTCGACAATTCCAGTTGTGAAGTGTTTCAACACTCCAACTCCCGGTATCATAAACCTACACCAAAATGTGTTTTCGCATTTTGACATTCCTGTGGTGAAGTGTTTCGACACTCCAACTCCCGATATCCGAAACCTACACCAAAAGGTGTTTTCGCATTTCGACATTTCGTGATTTTGCATGTCGCGAATTCCTGTTGCGAGGCATCTCTACTCTCCAAGTCGCGATCTCCGAAATGGAGATTAGCTTCGTGCTAGCTCCTCCCTTGAGCCTTCATCAATGTGACCATAGGTTATGACCAAGGGCCAATTCTGAACACGCATTTCGCACTTCGCGTTTCGGGGATTCTGTGATGAGTCGTCTCGACTCTTTAAGTCCCAAACTCCGAAATGGAGCTTGTCTCTTCGAGCTCTTCTCTACATCTCTTCAACGATGTGACCACCGACGGTGACCAAGCGCTTATCCATAAAGCGCTTTTACAATTTCGCATTTTGACATTCCTATGATGAAGGGTCTCGACACTCCAAGTCGCGATCACCGAAATGGAGCTTGGTTGCACTAGCTCCCTCCTCCATATTCTGCAGATGTGACCATTGGTTGTGACCACAACCTTATTCAAAACTGCATTTCACAATTTCACGTTTCGACACTTCGGGACTCCTGTGATGAAGAGTCTCGACTCTCGACTCCTCCAACTCCCGATATCCGAAACTTCGGTTGATGTGCCTATTTCGGGATTTTCGGCGTTTCACATTTCGACACTTCGGGACTCTTGTGATGAAGAGTCTCGACTCTTGACTCTTCCAACTCTCGGTATCCGAAACTCCGGTTGATGTGCCTGTTTCAGGATTTTCAGCGTTTCACATTTCGACACTTCGGGACTCCTGTGATGAAGAGTCTCGACTCTTGACTCTTCCAACTCTCGGTATCCAAAACTCCGGTTGATGTGCCTGTTTCAGGATTTTCGGTGTTTAGCATTTCGGCACTTCGGGACTCCTATGATGAAGAGTCTCGACTCTTGACTCTGCCAACTCCCAGTATCCGAAACTCCGGTTGATGTGCCTGTTTCGAGATTTTCGGCGTTTCGCATGTCGACACTTTGGGACTCCTGTGATGAAGAGTCTCGACTCTTGACTCTTCCAACTCCCGGTATCCGAAACTCTGGTTGATGTGCCTATTTCGAGATCTTTCCAAGCCATTATCCCAACGCTATTGATCTTCCTTGCCTGCCTATTTTCCATCAAATGAACAAGCACACTCTTGCACTCTGCATGCACCTCTGCAATATCTCTTATGGTCTTCACGAGCTTGCTCTACTGCGTCTTCCCAAACTACTTCTGGTGCCCGCTTGGCACATTATACCTGTACTCAAGCCATCATCGCTACTGTACTTTCCATCAATGACAAGAATACCTCAAGCCATCATCGTTGTTGTACTTGCCATCAATGACAAACATACACTTCTTGTAAAACATACCAACACTATGTTGATGTGTGGTCAAAAATATGGTTCGACACCTTAGAACCGGTCTCAAGGATATCGATCTAATTCTCAGGGCGTGGGGGGAGGTTGAGGGGAGACACAAGGTCTCACCACTCTGTGGTTTGGAATACTTTGAAGATCCCCTTGTCTCTTGTTGCTTCGATCTGGCAGGAAACATGGAAATATGAGGTGATCCTCCTAGTAGTCTCATGGCGGGGTGGGGCATGCAAGGACTAGGATTTGTGGTCGAGTATCTCCTTGATGAAGAGGACTATGTATCTTTAATCATGATACTATAAGAAAGAATAAATGGAGATCCCTGAGTCCCTATAGAGGCAGTGATATCTCCCTTGATCTCATAGTAGAAGGGACCCCTGAAAATGAGGTGCATATATGTCTACGGCTCTTGAAGGTGGCACATCTGGCAGATCTTGTCTAGATGAGGAATATGGTGATCGATCTCCACTCGAAGTCTGTGAGAGCCAACCTAGAGCTAGCCTAGTGGGTTCGTGAATGAATGCATCTAATATCTATGTTTATGGGGGATGGACGATGATGGCATTCCACAACTCCAAGAAGTGTTCTAGATAGAAAGACATCTTCGAGCTCAAGCTCTTGAGAGGTGAGGTCCAAGTAACCTAGATATGAAATCTATAGATGTATTCTCTGATGACCTGATTAAATTCATGTCTAGTTGGTAGGATTGACACATCTAGGGAGTACTTGAAGGGGGGATGCGCTTAGGGGAGATGGCCATCGACTGAAGAAGTCGAGAGGCTTTTGAAAACCAACCTCGTGTGTGACCTGTGGGGAAATCTGAGGCAAGGGCCTTTGGGGAGTAGAGTGAAAGGTAGGGGTGCCTCTCTCTCCTAGAGGAAAAGTCACTGAAGGTATTGAATCTATGTATGAAAGAAACCAAACGAAAGATGATCATGAGGTGAAAGGGGTGGACTTCAAACTATGTTTGAATAATGCGCTGGGGAACTATGTGTTTTCATTGAATGATGTGCTTGAGGAGCATGGTATTAACTCTCTTCATTTGGGCCGAGTTTGTTTGTAGCAAGCTTGGTCCTCAGAGCTTTGAACCATGGAGGACCATGGGACTAATAATCGCCTTGAGGAGGTAAAGCTCAGACTGACTTTGGAAACACTATCTCTTAATGAGGGATAGGGATTTGTAAGTTTGGTCTTGTGTTCTTTTATGTCAGTGCTTAAATGCTTCCAAGAATTTAGCAAGTGGGATACCCCTTGTTGAGGTAGTGTATTTCAAGACAAATGTCAATTACCATACAATGACATCTTTTCTACACAATGTTGTATTGATCTCAAATCCCCAGGTAGTTGTGGATTTTTAGGGCCTTCGTTGCTCCATCATCTCGGGAGTTTTTCTTGATAATTTGTTGGGCTTACTTTAAGTATCTCATATTAGAAACTATCTAAATTCATCTCAAACAATCATCATGAAGACATTTTATTAAAGATTCACATGACAGAATTCAATGCACTCAAATACACTGGACATATAGAGTAGCTTTATTACTTCTAAAAGAAACATGCATTCTGTCACCTTATACAACACTAAGTTCACAACGTCATCACAAAATTCCATGCACCCAAATACACTGTAAATATACATTAGCTTTGTTACTTCTAAAATAAACATACATTTTGTAAGCTTATACAACATTAACTTCTACCTACACAACTCACTCAAATACCGAAAAAGTGTTAGAGATCTTTCCAAGTCCCTACATAATCACTTTTCACTACTTCACTTAGCAGTCATGAGCTATACCTCATGCATGAAATTTCTTCTCATATTAGTTCTAATTGTATAAGATTAGGAGGATTATCACCATTATTAATACCATAGCATTTTATTATTGTTAATTAGTTTTGTTCACTTTAAGGCTTCCCTGTTTTAAAATGTTATGAGAGATTATGCACATTGTTTTTATGTTCTACAGAATTTGGAAGGACACAACTCTTTGTGTGCCTTCTTATGATTTTGGTTATTTGTAGGCTCTTTCATAATCTAATTAAAGTTTCTAACTATTTTTAATGTGTCTTTTAATGCAGTTTCCAAGTCCTAATGATACTCAACATTTATGAGGGTTTTCTCAACATATATTGGAATTGTTACTTTCACAATGATGCTTTTAAGTAGATAATTCAGAAAATATGGATGGGGTGTTGTAGCTACCATCATCCAAACCATGCTTCCTGTGACTGGAGTGGCATTGTTTGAACTGGTGCTAGGTGGTGATTTATTATCTCCAATGATGGCGAAGTTTGGACTCGGTTGGAGTTGAATTCATTATGACCAAAATTAAAGACCTCATTACAAACTCTACCTTAGATCGTCAACTTTTCATCCAGTCCTTTATGCATCTTATTTATACCATACCTTTGGAGTATAAAGCAGTTCATAGAAGTGGTTGGTGGATTGTTTATATTATGTTGTTTTCTATTGAAAAGGTTCATGTTGCCATGACCATGTTGTACAATCTTAATCAAGTAACAAAATTTGGATTTTATTTTTTATGCATAATGCATTCATTTCTATTATGATCTAAGTTAAGATTTTTTTTTGGATCCACAATAATCTAGCCTATTTGTATGGGCAAAGTTGATGTTTCATATTTGTTGGGATTTTTGTTGGTTATCACCAAACTTCGCAACAAGGGTTTTGGATTTTTCCTCATCATGGATGTTGTAAGGCCTAGGGCGCCAAGCCCGAGTGCATGCACTTCTACCACAAACCAAAACGAAAGAAATTAGGATGGCATGGAAATCAATGCATTTGAATAAATAAAGTCTTCATATATGGAGAGAGTTGGGGTTCCTGGGGCATGCGACATGGCAAGGGCCAACTCCACCCGAAAAGCCTTGGGACACAAGCCAGACGATAGACGTTTTGACGAAGGGTTGAAGGAAATACTTGGGCGCTCCACCAAACAGACGAAACAACTAAGTCATGGGGGGCACACTTAGGCAAGTTTGATCAACTCACCTATGGGGCATGCACAACCAAGACGACGAGTTGATTAAAGAGATGAGGGCGTCAACTAAGAGTTTGGTGGGTTGGATAGATGAAAAAACAAAACGTTTGATGGGTCAGTTGGGCAAGCCGCCCAAACACGCCCACATGAGGAGTTGGCCCAACTTTGAGAAGGAGCGCGACTTGGTGAACCGACGGCTTGGCTCACCCATGGGAAAATAGACACGACAAATGGCTAGGATCGACTCCTATAAAGGCATAAGGGCACACACCTAAGAGAGGAAACTTGGTAGAGCTTGGAAGGGAGAAAGAGAGCTCTGCGGTTCTGAGGCAGGCTGAGACGAAGAGGGGTGAGCTCCCTCAAGGAGCCAAGTCGCTCCACATGGGAGGACATGTGCTTCCTTGAGGTGGATTCAATGGACAACGTTGGGCAAGCTTCCTTTGGGTTGATTTTGGGTAAGTCTGGAAACAGAGATCTATTGGAGGCATGTGAGACGAAAAAAAATATGTGAAGTTTGCAGAAATGAAGAAACAAGAAGTTTGTGGTTGGGGGCACATTTGAGGTGCACCATAGGATGCTGTGAAGATGGTTGCGATAGAGAGTCTTGGTGTTGAATCTATGCATGAGTATCTTGGCGAGGTGAAGCAAGTTGTTTGACTCTGTTGAATTTGTAAACTGAGCTGATAGTGCTCATATTGTAATTGCTTTACAATAACAAAAAATTAGTTGGGTCTTAGGCATAATTCATGTCGCTCACACTAATTCTGTGTATGTCTTTCGTTTGTTCCATTGTTGTTCTCTTGGTTTGTCATGTTCATGGATGTATACTCAAATATGATTAAGTGTTAAAGTTGTTAACAATTGTCTAAGTATACAAGAGTTTCACTAGAGTAGGAGTGTGACTCGTCGATAGCCTAGAACAAAGTATGGGTATGGGTATGCTCTAGGTCAAGAATCGTAGTTCGAACAAAGTATCCTTGGTGTTCCCAAGCAACCAAGTGAGAAACGTCGCGGTTCTGCACGCTCTTAAGAGGTGCATGATCGTAAGGCACATTGTGGGGACGTGACATATGGTATTAGAGCGTATTCGTTGCAAATTTTGATGAAGGGATTGGTGATATATTCACCACTATCTCGACGATAGATGGTATCATAACTTGTTTATTGCGAAGGAAGTTCAGTGGGAATGTTCACAAACTTGGTGAACGGTTCGGTGCAACGAACTTTTTCATCACAAACTTTGCACCAGACTTACGACAGAGGTTCGGATGATGGTGCGGTGGAAGGTTAGTCTGGGAACACATCTTGTATATACCAAGAGCATAGTTTGTGAAGAGACGAAGCACTTGGACAGGGTGAGTGATTGCATAACTCATCGCAGAACTTGTTGCATATTTGATTGTAGAGACAACTTGGGTATAAGACTTGGTTTGTTTGATGTGAGACTGAAGTCAGTGTCGGACTTGTTGCACACACCTTGGAGAGACCGGGTGCAGAGTTCATTGGGTGAATTGAGCACTTGGGTAAGGTTGATGAACACCTGATTCTTCACATGACTTGTCACAGATCTAACCATAGAAGTGATCGCAGAAGCGAGCACATAGGGTGATCGCAAAGGGAAGCAATTTTGGGTTGCAATAAGGTGAAACACTTGGGTGTGTTGGACGACCTGGGGTGACCTAGAGTAGCTTCGAAATAGGCAGTTGGTTGGGCACATTTCCATCATGATGTGTTCATCTCGTGCATCGTTGAGATTAACAATTGATTTGAGATGGGTTTTTTTATGAATCGGTCGATCATATCCTTCATAGGAGGTATCTCTTCGCAAAGTTACAACAGTTGGTTAACCACAACCCAACTGGATAGTCAGGCAGTGGGTGCATGGTGCCTTGAAGCAGAAGCAGTCAAGGTGGAGAGATGGAAAGACATTGGAGATGAGTTCGATCAACTGCATGCGAATTTGGGGACTTAGAAGGATTTCTGAAGTGGATGGATGGACTCAACCTTGTATCACAACAAAGGTCTTGTAGGCTTGTGGAGTTCCATACGGTGATTGAGGTGAGTTCATGCAGAGAGTCTGTTGCTTGGGCAAGCAGAGGTCTAAGACAACATACTTAGAACATGGTTGCAACGAAGGATGTCGTTGGAAAGGTATGGTTGGTTTCAAGTTCTTGCATTCCTAAGTATTGCAGTGAGTTCTTTGAAGGGAAGTCAAATGAATTGGTGGTTCAAGTGCAATCCGTTTCCGTGGTGAAAACCGACAGACTTGAGGCTGACTCAAGTGGTGCAGATTCAAAGAAGTCTTGTAGAAGTTTGGGATTCCTTGGTTGGGTGAATGTGCAGAGAGCTTGGGTGACCTACTTGGATGAGTCTTGTGGTGGACTTAGGAAAATTTGGAAGTAAACATGGAAGTAGCTTGGGGAAGTTGCCTAACTCTTTAATAAGGTGCATTGGACATGTCATTGTGGTGAAGTGAGAAGTGAAATATGTTTGTGCCAAGTTGAGAGGATGGATGAGGCACCCTAGTGTTTGGTGCCTTAGCTAGATTTGTTGGGCCATGTGATGACTTGAGAGTCGCGACGACCGTGCCAGAGTTTGGACGTTGCAACAGGTGAAAAACAATTTTGTTCTAGGAGATGGATGGAGTTAGCGAAGGAAGTTGACCAATGATTGTTGACATTCAACCTGAATGGGAAGAAAACCGACCAAGTGACTTGGGTAGTGTTTGCTCGACTTTGGTATGGGACATTGGATGAGGCATAGTGCACCTTGGTGACTTGTGGATGATTGTGCGATGTCTCAGAGATCTGGTAAGGTCATTGGTTGGAGTTGGTATAAGTATTGGTTCTAACATGCCTAAGGCATGTAAGTTCTTTGAGGTGACTTGTGTTGATTTGTGGGTCTCTAACCACAAGAGGGAGATATTTGTACCTATGTACCTTGTACTTTATGTTTAATTCCACATTGAATTTATCCTAAGTAAAAAAGGTGGAATTTGTCACTTAAGGAAAAAGTAACAATTAATTCACTTTGTGGGTGAATTGAGGGACACAAAGTGAACTTAGGAAACTTAACCCAAAGTGGGTTTCTAAGTGTGATTATTTTGAGATGATCTCACCCATTGATTAGATATGGCTAGGATTGATCTAGGCCATTGATATATATGATTCCTTATGGATGGTTCAAGAGGGGTGCATAGGTCATTTGGAGGCTCATTCACTCATTTGTTCACTTAGAGAGTTTGGAGAGGGGCATTGAGAGGAGAATGGAAGCGTTGGATGAGGAGAGCTTGGGCGCCATCATTCATGGAGGGAGCAAGGAGGCTTAGGCCCTCATTTATTTTTGGTGTGAGTTCTTGCTTGGTGGAGGGTGCACTCATGGAGGAGGGCACAAACTTAGCAGGCACTAGTGTTGCTTGAGCTATTGCATATTTGAGTGGTTTATTGTTGAGGCAACATATAAGAGCTTGTTTGTGTGCAAGGTTTTCTTCATTGGCCAAGGGAGGATCAAGGGCGCATCAGTTCAGTGAAATAAGCAACAAGGAAGAGAGGGCGCACTTGCTTGGGTGCATTCTTCATGGAACCTACTAGCCAAGCTTCAGAGGATATTGCTACTTGTACAAGTTCCATTGTATTTGTTTACCTTTTGTATTCCATGCTTTAGATATCATATATATACACTTTCATTCTAAAGTGGTTTTCCTCGGGAGGGTTTTATCCAAGGTCATGTTGACGAAAAATACTTGTGTTCAAATTTCATGTATGGTTAGTGTTTAAATCAATAGTAGGAGCTCGTTGAGATCCTAGAGGAGTGATATATGTTTTGAGGTTTGCATGTGCTAACATTGAGTTACTAAAACTACTTGCAAGGGCACCTTAAAAGAGCATATAACCATCGGTTGAAGGCAGATTTCTGGGCAGAATTAAACAGGCCTGTTTGTTTTCCTAAAACAACAGTAAGGACAGATTTGGTTCACTAAACTTAGAGCCCAACAAGAGGTCAAAGACATACCTATTGGGAAGCATTCATAGTTCTTCAAAAATCTACATGGTGTCAGAGCCTAGGTGGCTAAGAGTTTGTTGATTTGTAGAGCATACAGTGGGCAGTTTGTGGGACTGTTTTGGACAGTGTTGGACAACCTCTTTTCACACCCGTGTTGACAGGAGTGAGGTTGTACTCTTTTGCATTATTTAAAGGACTATGCCTTTGAGATGTGGGACTCATTGTGCAAGCTCTACCAGAGTCCCAATCAGAACCGAAAGATGGTTTTGAAGGAGAAGCTCAGGAGCATTCATATGCTCAAGTTAGAGTCAGTTACATCATACCTCGACTCGAGATGTGTTGGCAACAGTTGGGGAGATTGTGGATCCCGATGTTTTGGTGACGACAACCTTAAACAACTTCTCCAAACCTTTGGGTTCCTTTTTGCGAGGAATTGTGTCCAGGGAGGCCATGCTGAGTTGGGAAGACTCTGGGAAGACTTCATACAAGAGGAGTTGAGATGTATTTTTGAATCTTCAAGAAAACAACGTATTGTTGGGCTGACGATGATAATGTTCTTTGGTCAAAGGGAAATAAGAAGGTTAGCAAGGGTGCTAGACAGGGTCCCAAGATGGGCCAAGCCACAGGAGAGTGGTAGTGGGAAAGAGAGAAACATGAGAAAAGTGAGATGCTTTGCTTGTATAGAGACGGGGCACTATGCTAGACAGTGTCCCAAGAAGAAGAAGAAGAAGCAGGATGGTACTGCAACGAAAACAAAGGAGGAGGAGTTCACTACACAATTTGAGAGGGAGTGTGCCTTCATCAGTTGTTGTTTGACAATTGAGACACCATCCAATAGTTGGTGCACAGATAGAGTTGAGGAGGTCCCTGTTATCGCATAATCTATACTTTCCCAATGACCACGGCAAGTGAATGCAAGATTGGTGTAACAGAGGGTGACCTATCACTGTCACCTTAATAGGAAACCCCTTTCTATTTAGGAGTATATCAAAGTTACCCTCGGGGAGATGTCCCCAGTGACCTAAAGGGATGATAAGACTAAGGTAAGGAAGCAAGAAAACCTCCCTCTCACTGGTCACTCAAGTCAAAAGGTTCTTAAGGTATTTAAGGGATGAAGCAACGGTAAAAATGTAGTGTACCTACCCAGAACAAGAGAAAAAAGAAAATATGATGTTAGTGCTTCTCAAGACCAAGAACCTTCAAAAAATAGGCTAGTTGATATACAATTGCAGTAATGTAACAATTTACAACAACAATAAGTATTTTGTAACAATTGCAAAAAATATGCCTTGAAATTGCTTGAAAAAGACAAGAAAATGTAGCTTTAACTAGGCTGAATAATAATTAATTGTCGCAAGCAAATTTGGCAATGTCTAGCTAGAATTTAATGTCACTTATGAAGATAATTTTCTGCAGTTAGATGGCTGTAGCAAACTTTTGTAACAACAACAAATTCTAGTGGTCAAAATTGCAAGGAAACACCATGTAAACTTAGCATTTATCTAGTAGATTGATTGGAAATTGTCCCAAGCAATTTCTGAGTGATCTAGGCGCAAGTTATGTAGGTGAATGCAACAAATTAATGTTAATTAGTATGTCTGTAACAATGATATGCAACAACAACAAGTTAGTTAATGAATTAGTCTAGTTAGGGGTTAGTAGAAGTTAGCAAAAGCTTCAAGGAAGAGAATTTGAGTGTTTAATCAATCCTTCAATGAGAGAGAGGCTAGAACTAGTGCCTTCTAGGGATTATGGAGTCAAGTGGACGACTTCTTCTAACGCTACAAATCAATTTTGATAGTGCACAAAAGTCCAAGAGGAATGCATAGGAGAAGTAGTAACTTAAGTCCCCCTATGCATTTTCCTCAAGAAAACAATATACTAGGGTGTAGGAAATTCTATGCCTTAGCACCTTGCTCTCCTTAGGCTTCTTATGGGGTAAGAACTTATGCAAATACAACTAGGTCAAAACCTTAGAGTGCTAGGGAACTAGTGCTCTAGGGTTTCACTAGTTTCTAGATCAATTCAATGAAAAGCTTGGCAAATAGAAAGTAAGAAAGTAACAATTTAAGTTCCTTACTTCAAGCATTAAACATATCATGCAATTTCATAATCTTGTATGATCAAATAAAACCATACATAAACCATTCAATAGATGACAAAAAATGCAGATTTTACCTACTTGCACCAAGAATAATCATGAAATACCATGCAAGATCACCATAAAAGCTTCCAAGATTGATCCAATTTGCAAAAAATCAGCCTTATAGAGTGTGCCTCACAATTTCAGCCAATAGCCCTTCTAGGGCGCAAATTTTAGACCTCTCCTCTTGTGTGAGGAGTTGTGATGTAAAAATGAGTACTTTATGTTTATTTATACAAATTTTAGACCTTTAATTAATTTTCTGGTCAAAATAAGGCCGACCTGGCCAATTTACAAATAAATTCAAATTTGGAACAAATAAAATTAATTAGCATGTAAAATCATCCTTAAGGGTGGTTCCATGCCCTTCTAGGGTGACGGTGGACCCTCAAGGTGGAACGTTGGGCTCCAGATGCAGAACGTTTGGCCTCCAAAGGCCCTTAATGATGCCCACACGTGCCAACCAACTCACAACTCCCATCAAAATGCAAACCCTAGCTCTAGATGACGTCCAGGGTCATGATGGTGACGTCATGGGCTCTCAAAGGTCAACATACAGGTGAAAGAGCAAGATCCCCCATGGGTCTAAGTATGCCAGGGTGTCTCTAAGGGAAACATTCTTCTTTCTTCCTGGTGCAAATCTTTTATGTCTTCTTTCCCCTGGTTGGGGTTACATCATCCATCTGTGGGATTTCATCCCTATGAAGGTCAGAGCTAATCATTCCCCCATGTGTACCTTTCCATCGGGTAAGGTCCTGCAACAACAACAAGTACGCCCTCCAGGGGTTCATAAGTCACATGGATCATAACATATAAATCAAATCCAATAATTAAATTACCCAAACATGGGCATCAAAGCCCTCTTTACCCAGAAAAATGCTCAAAGACGTTATGCAAATTAACAAGTCAGGTTTGGAGAAGGTCTTAGGGTGTCCTATTGGGATAATCCTCCTTAAGTTTGGGGTGTTTCCCAGGTGAGAACCAATCCAGGTCATGTAAGTGTATGTGATGGCGTGGGGTAAGTGTTTGGGCACAGGGTGCAATGATAATAGGGAAATGCAAATCTTACCCATGGGTGCCTTTGTAGAAGGCGAGTTGCACCTTGTCATAGATGCCATTGTTTACTATCTCGTTCATTTCCTTTTTTTCTTAGATTCATTTCTTTTGATCTTTTGTTTTTATGCTTCAAGGGAAGAGTTGAGGGACACTATCCTGGTTTGGTGACCAATGGTGACAACGTTATCCACAAACATTTCACGGAGATGAGAGGGTTGGCTCATGATGGGACCCCCTTTCTCTTGGTTATGCCACCAAGAGCCACTACCCTGGTTTGGTGACCAAATAGATGGCAATGTCATACCGCTACATGCACATGGTCATAATAGGTTAGCTCGTGATGAGACCTCCTATCCACCAACTGATACCTTGAGTGTTTATTTATTTTATAAGTTCTCTTTTCTTACTGAGAAACCTTTTACTGCTTTCTCAAAAATCCCTAGGCAAAGCATCTCAAAGGTTTCATCTTTGTATTTTAACTCTTGCCATCTACTTTTAACCTCTAGGCCTTTAGCCCTTTCTTCCCACAAGGAAAGGTACAACCCTTCCTAGTGTGGAAAATCCCAATGCACGAACAAAGGTAGGGGGAGATGAGAGGAATAAAGATGCAAAATGGTAAGTATGGAGGGAACATACGATGACCTTTCACAGACCCACCCAATGGAAACCCATCCTAAAGGGAGATCAACTTACTAGGGCATCATGTCACCCTTCCAGGTATGAACAAGTCAAAGAGCATAATTTCCAAGAAAACGTTATGAAATGAAGGAGAATTCAATGCAACATATTAAAGTGATTCAAGAATCATAGTGACACATACCATGATACCCAGACTCATTACCTTATGGAACAAGACTCACTGCTACTTTAGGACCAAGGTGGTGGGATGGATACTGGTGTTGTTGATAAATGGGCACTATTGAAGAAAAGAGGGGCCCTCCAGGGCCATGAAGTCATCCGACTCTCGACACTCCATGGCTAGGACCTGTGGGCCTCGAGACATGATCTCCTTAGTTATCCCTAGGGTAGGGGATAACATTTGGCTCCAACTTAGGGACATGTGCTCACCATAGAGCACATGAGAACCTTAACATCTCTGGTATGACCTGTGCTTGCTAAATATCAACAAAATGTATTAGTAATCCTTAGGGTGGTGATACCACCCCTTGTTCATACATGATATAATAAAATAGAGAGCATCTTTAATCTAACCTATGATCATGAGCATGCATATATACAAGTGAGACAAAATGATATGTAAAATGTAACTACAACTATGCTAACATGATATCCAGGTGGTATATACAATGGATGCAAATTCCTACCTACCTCTACTTACCTGTTGGTTGAATGTTAGGTGTAGTCAAATAACCAGTGAAACCATCCTAGCAATATCTCATAATACTTGCCTCTGTGCTTCATCATAAACCAAAACAATGACAAGTCAAGAAGAAAAATAACATGAGTTAGAATATGTTTCACATCATCAGAAATCGTAAAGTCTAGCTCATGGAGACGGGAGGGAGGGACAAAATTATGCCAAGTCACACTTCTAGGAAAGTGCTCAATCCATCTCAGAAAGGGATCGTGAAAAATCAAAGGCTCAAAATACTGACTCAAAGAGTCTGCAGGTTGGCTACCTTGGACATCATCACATCCTGAGGTATGGGAAAGGACTAGTAAGAACCTAGAGGATGACTGGAAATTTCTTAAGGGAAGGCTGAAAGACTGAGACAATGAAATTCTTCTTAAGGTGTTCAACCTACCCTTGGATTCTAAAAGAAGGCTTTGCTTCGGAGAAAACTCAAGACAAGGGACATGTTTCCCAACTACACCCTTAGTGGCATAACAAGGTAAAGTAGTCGAAGGGTGTTGGATAACCTAGTCACAAGTATCCTGATTTAGGAAAGAAACATCCTCACCTTTATCAAAGATTGAGCACAACGATGGTTGATAATCTCCTTCATAGAATAAATCTAAATGCTCAAAGGAATACTCACCAAATTTCTCAAGGTATGACCGAAAATCATTAGGAAAACATTGCACTAGGTCATCCTTGGGTGCTTGGAAAACTTCTATAATTATATCATCATCTTGTTGCCAAACATCAAAATTATTAGGAACATCATATGATTGTTGTAAATGCAACATTTGAAGATACCCTTCCATATCATAAATGAGATCCTCATTAGAACCAATCACATCCCACTTACGTCTTCCAACATGTATGAATTCATCAATATTATCAACCATGTCACTATATTTATCATAATATGAAAGATTTAATTCATCCAAGGGCTCCTCTAGTACTTCTTCACTTTCCAAATCATAAAATAAAGCATCATCAAAATCTTGGAAAGAGAAACAACTTACCATATTCACTTCTTGTTGTGCAGGCGCATCAATGGCTTGGATGACTTCATCAAATGGAAGAGGGTCTAGTACATCATCCCCAAAACTCATTTCTTTAATCATGTCTTCCTCAGAAAATGAAGGACCTATCTCTTTCAAGGGTTCCTTTACTTCTTCACCTTCTAAATCACAGAATAAAGTGTCATAAAAAAACTAGAAAGGAAATTGACTCACCTCATTCTTTTCATATTGTGCAGGAGAGATAGGATCTTGGAGAGATTCATTGGATGAAGGAGCATATACTAATGCTTCATCCTCACAACTCACTTCTTTAGTTAAATTTTTACTGCATTTTATCGAATCATGGGAAAAATATTGTTCCTCTTCAAGGGGTTGACAATTTTTTTCATAAATATCTCCTTCTATATCAGAGGGTTCTTGGTATTGAGTATGGTACACATCCATGAGATCTTCCACAATCTCATTGGTGAATCCTTCGTCCTCTAGGGATACTGTGAGATTTTGAAGGGCATATTCATATGTGTGGAATTGTGGTTTGACAAAATCAATAAACCTACTGACCAGGTCTACAAAAGATGATATACCCCTATCTTCGAAACAACCCTTAAACCAACCTTGCAAAAAAGATGGCAAAAAAATTATGAACAATTTTATCAAAACATCCTCCCCTTCCAATTATATCTCACTTATATACTTCAAGAATTCTACAATGTGAGTAATTGTGAGGCCTCCGAATCTTGGAGAGTTGTTTAACCATTTTGCATCAAAATAATGGGGGTATCCTTGAAAACTTTTGAAATCAATAGTCAGATACACTTGTTCCCAGGGAACCATGATCCCATAACTTGGAAATATCACAAAATTGAGAGTAAGGTGACACCTTGGAAAAGGTTAGTGGAGTCGCCAGATATCCTCTTAAGGATTATCAAAGGGATGAGGGAATCACCCTCAATGGAGTTTCCATGTAAGCTTTGTTAAAAGAAGGTTTTGGATAAAGGCTTACCGAAAAAGTGTCGTTGAAGAATATTGACTCAGTGTTCCCTGACAACGACGCCAAAATGTTATCGCACAATTTGTACTTTCCCAAATCCCAAGGAAAGTGAATACAAAATTGGCGTAACAGGGGGTGACCTATCACTGCCACCTTAATAGGAAACCCCTTTCTATTTAGGAGTATATCAAAGTTACCACAGTGGAGATGTCTCCAGTGAGATAAAGGGATGATAAGACTAAGACAAGGATGCAAGAAAACCCCCCTCTCACTGGTCACTCAAGTCAAAAGGTTCTTAAGGTCTTTAAGGGATGAAGCAATGGTAAAAATGGATTGTACCTACCCAGAACAAAAATAAATAAAATATGACATCTTTCAAGTACAAAATATGATGTTAGTGCTTATTAAGACCATGAACCTTCAAAAAATAGGCTAGCTGATATAAAATTGCAACAATGTAACAGTTTACAACAACAATAAGTATTTTATAACAACCGCAAAAAATATGCCTTGAAATTGCTTGAAAAAGACAAGAGAATGTAGCTTTAACTAGGCTGAATGATAATTAATTGTCTCAAGAAAATTTGGCAATGTCTAGATAGAATTTAATTTCACTTATGCAGAATTTGTTGTAGTTAGATGGTTGTAACAATCGTTTGTAACATCAACAAATTCTAGTGCTCAAAATTGCAAGGAAACACCATGTAAACTTAACATTTATCTAGTAGATTGGCTGACAATTGTCACAAACAATTTCTGAGTGAGCTAGGTGCAAGTTATGTAGGTAAGTGCAACAAATTAGCATGAATTAGTATGGTCGTATAAGTTGTTTGCAACAATATCAAGTTAATTAATGAATTAGTCTAGTTAGGGGTTAGTAGAAGTTAACAAAAGCTTCAAGGAAGAGAATTTGAGTTTTTAATCAATCCTTCAATAAGAGAGAGGCTAGAACTAGTGCTTTCTAGGGCTTATGGAGTCAAGTGGATGACTTCTTCTAAGGCTACAAATCAATTTTGATAGTGCACAAAAGTCCAAGAGGAATGCATAGGAGAAGTAGTAACTTAAGTCCCCCTCTGCATTTTCCTCAAGAAAAAAAGATACTGGGCCCTAAAACCTTGCTCTCCTTAGGCTTCTTATGGGATAAGAACTTAGGCAAAGATAACTAGGTCAAAACCTTATAGTGTTAGGGAACTAGGGCTCTAGGGTTTCACTAGTTATTAGATCAATTCAATGAAAAGCTTGGAAAATAGAAAGTAAGAAAGTAGAAATTTAAGTTCCTTACTTCAAGCACTAAGCATATCATGCAATTTCATAATCTTGTATGAGAAAATAAAACCATACATAAACCATTCAATAGATGACAAAAAATGCATATTTTACCTACTTTCATGAAATACCATGAAATAATCATGAAATACCATGCAAGATCACCATAAAATCTTCCAAGATTGATCCAATTTGCAAAAAATCATCCTTATACAAGAGTGCACCTCACAATTTCAGTCAATAGCCCTTCTAGGGCGCAAATTTCAGACCTGTCCTCTTGTGTGAGGAATTGTGATATAAAAATGAGAGTACTTTATGTTTATTTATATAGAATTTTGGACTTTAATTAATTTTCTGGTCAAAATAAGGCGAACCTCGCCAATTTACAAATAAATTCAAATTTGGCATGAATAAAATTAATTAGCATGTAAAATCATCCCTAAGGGTGACGCCATGCCCTTCTAAGGTGACCTTGGGACCCCAAGGTGGAACGTTGGGCTCCAGATGCAGAACGTTTGGCCTCCAAAGGCCTTGAATGATGCCCACACGTGCCAACCAGCTCACAACTGCCACCAAAATGCAAACCCTAGCTCTAGATGACATCCAGGGTCATGATGGCGACGTCAAGGGCTCTCAAAGGTCAATGTCCAAGTGGAAGAAAAAGATCCTCCTGGGTCTAAGTCTGCCAGGGTGTCTCCAAGGGAAACATCCTTCTTTCTTCCTGGTGCAAATCTCAGATTTCTTCTTGCCCCTGGCTGGGGTTACAACATCCATCTATGGGATTTCATCCCCATGAAGGTCTGGGATAATCATTCCCCCATGTGTGTTTGTCCACTGAGAAAGGTCCTACATCAACAACAAGTACGCCCTCCAGGGGTTCATAAGTCACATGGATCATAACATGTAAATCACATCAAATGATTAAATTACTCAAACATGTGCATCAAACCCCCCTTTACCCAGGCAAATGCTCAAAGACGTTATGCAAATTAACAAGTCAGGTTTGGAGAAGGTCTCAGGGTGTCCTATTGGGCTAATTCTCCTTAAGTTTGGGGTGTTTCCCAGGTGAGAACCAATCCAGGTCATGTAAGTGTATGAAGTGGCGTGGGGTAAGTGTTTGGGCATGGGGTGCAGTGATAACAGGGAAATGCAAATCTTACATGTGGGTGATTTTGTAGAGGGAAAGTTGCACCTTGTCATAGATGTCATTGTTTCCTAGTCCGTTCATTGCCTTTTGTTCTTAGCTTAATTTCTTTTGATATTTTGTTTTTATGCTTCAATGCAACATATTCAAGTTCTTCAAGAATCAGAGTGACACATAGCATGATACCCGAACTCATTACCTTATGGAGCAAGACTTTCTGCTACTGCAAGGCCAAGCTGGTGGGATGGATACTGCTACTGCTGATAAATGGGCACCACTGAAGAAAAGAGGGGCCCTTCGGGGCCATGCTCAAGTCATCTAGCTCTCGACACTCCATTTCTAGGACCCGTGGGCCTCGAGACACAATCTCCTTAGTTATCCCTAGGGTAGGGGATAACAATCCCACAAATTGAGAGTGTTGTATCTCATGGGACACATACTCATTTTTCGAGGACACCATATTCAGGGGTGACTGGTCTACCTAGGACAACTTCATTTTCATAGTTGTTTAGGAGACAAACAATTGGTGCAGAGGATTCAGAGCATCAGAGATTGATGAGAGTGAGCATGGTGCCTGAGTGGATTGAGTCTCACTTGGCTATGAAGACAAGCATATCAATTTCAGATTCCACTTCAGGTGGAAGTCATTTGGTTAGAGACCAAGGTGAGGATCTTGGTGAGATGCCAAGATCTAGATTCTCTTGGTGAGATGCAAAGAGATGAGACTCTTAGTGAGATGCCAAGAGAAGTGACCCTTGGTGAGATACAAAGAGGTATGGATCCTTGGTGTGATTCTAAGATCATGATCTTTGGTCGAGCAGATCGGAATCAGAGGCCACTTTTGATGATCATGGTACAACCATACTCACCGAGTATTTTCCACCAGGAAACAATGTCCACTACAGGGACGCGATTAGAGGGGTGAGAAACACTTTCCTCGGTAAGAGGGAGTGTTGAGTTTTGAGTACTTTGGAAAGAGGTCCCCTTGTAGTTGTGGGTCTCTAACCACAAGAGGGAGATATTTGTACCTATGTACCTTGTACTTTGTGTCTAATTCCACATTGACTTTATCCTAAGTAAAAAAGGTGGAATTTTTCACTTAAGGAAAAAGTGACAATTAATTCACTTATTGGGTGAATTGAGGGACATAAAGTGAACTTAGGAAACTTAACCTAAAGTGGGTTTCTAAGTGATATTATTTTGAGATGATCTCACCCATTGATTATAGATAGCTAGGAGTGATCTAGGCCATTGATCTCTAGGTTTCCTTATGGATGGTTCAAGAGGGGCGCATAGGGCATTTGGAGGCTCATTCACTCATTTGTTCACTTGGAGAGTTTGGAGAGGAGCATTGAGAGGAGAATGGAAGCATTGGATGAGGAGAGCTTGGGTTCCATCATTCATGGAGGGCGCAAGGAGGCTTAAGGCCTCATTTATTTGTGGTGTGAGTTCTTCCTTGGTGGAGGGCGCATTCTTGGAGGAGGGCACAAACTTAGCAGGAACTAGTGTTGTTTGAGCTATCACAGATCTGAGTGGTTGATTGTTGAGGAAGCATACAAGAGCTTGTTTGGGTGCAAGGGTTTCTTCATTGTCCAAGGGAGGATCAAGGGCACATCAGTTTAGTGGAATAGGAAACAAGGAATAGAGGGTGCACTCGCTTGGGCGCATTCGTCATGGAACCTACTAGTCAAGCTTGAGAGGATCTTTCTACTTGTACATGTTCCATTGTATTTGTTTACTTGTTGTATTCCATGCTTGAGACATCACATATATACACTTTCATTCTAAATTGGTTTTCTCCGGGGGGGTTTTATCCAGGGTCATGTTGACCAAAAATACTTGTGTTCAAATTTAATGTATGCTTAGTGTATAAATCAGAAGTAGGAGCTTGTTAAGATCCTAGAGGAGTGCTATATGTTTAGAGGTTTTCATGTGCTAATATTGAGTTACTAAAACTACTTGCAAGGGCACCTTAAATGAGCATATAACAATCAGTTGAAAGAAGATTTCTTGGTAGAATTAAACAAAGTTGTTTTCTGTCCTAAAACAACGGCAAGGACAAATTTGGTGGACTAAACTTAGAGCCCAACAAGAGGTCAAAGACATACTTGTTGGGCATACTTCATAGTTCCTCAAAAATCTACAACTCGTTCTACCTGGAGCACTTTGGAAAATTCGTTGGGACATTTGAGGAGTGTGAGTGCAGTGGCCACACTCATAGCAAATGTTAAATTGTAGAGAGGTGACTTGACGATACAAGATGAGTTGAGGACTTGCCTTAGTTTGGAGGATTGTATGGACAAACATATTGCAACATGAAGAGAGTACTTGGACATGGGAGTTCCTCTTTCTTTGGGGCAACATGGTTGAGGGTGAAGCCTAACCATTCCAAGGCATATCGAGGAAAATGAAACAATATGGTCGGGTGATGAATTAGTGAAGAAAAGGGGGTCTGGACGTGAAGTTCTTGGGGAAGATTGACTAACTGTACCATGAGGTGGAAAGTGGAGTCAAGTTGTCGCAAATGACTTTGCTTTGGAGTGACTGCATAGTGCAACAAGGTGAGGGGTGACCTCACCTTGGTCTGAGATCGTTTTGTGGATGAACCGAATTGCAAAAGGAAGTCAGAGTACATAAGTGCCAATAGGTTTGAAGTGTAACACTTAGACATTCTGGAGGATCTCCTTGATGAAGATCAGATGATTGCAACAATAATGAGGCAAGGATGGATACTTTCCTTAGTCTTTGGAGTTGGATGGATTAACAAAGATGATAAAAGAAAATACGAAGTTAGGGTGTGGAGATGCACATTTCAAGAACTCAACATGATGATTGGACAAACTACCCAACCATTGCAGGAATTGAGGCGTGCAATGTGCAGAGACATGGAAGAGTTGGTTGAAGTATGGATGCAACAACAAGTTCATAGAAGTTCAACTCTTAGACATTTTTGAAGTTTTGGTGATCGTCAGAGCGGGACAATGGAAACTTCGACATTGTGACAGAGTTGGGGAAGATACATATTTCCATCGTAGAAGACAGTTTGGTTGTGCACAACTTTGGGCAGAGGGCAGTGTGGATGGTTTCACATGTTGCAGATGATTGTAGTGCGAGTTGGAAACTTGGGGTTTCCACTTTGGAATAATTTGGGGTTTCCAATAGACTTAGTTGGAGCATAGGCACAAGTTTGGGAAAAGACTTGGAGATCACAGATTTTGTGGATGTTGTCGAGGAAAAAAATGACTTTAGGTGGGGGAGGATGTAAGGCCTGGGGCGTCAAGCCCGGGCGTGCACACTTCCACCATAGACCAAAACGAAGGAAATCAGACATGCATGATGCTTGGTGCATTTGAAGAAACAAATTCTTCATATATGGAGAGAGTTGGGGTTCCTTGGGCATGTGATGTGCCAAGGGGAAACTCCACCCAAGATGCCTTGTGACACAAGTTAGATGGTGGACACTTTGACGAAGGTTTGAGGGAAAGAGTTTGGTGGGGCCAAGAGTTTGGTTAGAAATTTTTAAAGTTTTGGTTGAGGTTGCAACAATAGTTGAGGAAGCAACAACAACAATGAAACAAAGAGTGATTGTCGGAGCGGGACAATGGAAACTTAGACATTGCGACATAGTTGAGGAATATACATCTTTCCATCATAGCTAACAGTTTGGTTGTGCACAACTTTGGGCAGAGGGCAGTGTGGATGGTTGCACAGGTTGCAGATGATTGTAGTGCAAGTTAGAAACTTGGGGTTTCCACTTTGGAAGAATTTGGCGTTTCAAGTTGGCACGAAACTTGGGGCTTCCAATAGACTTAGTTGGAGAAGAGGCACGAGTTTGGGCAAAGACTTGGAGATCGCATATTTTGTGGATGTTGTCGAGGACGAAAATGACCTTAGGTGGGGGAGGATGTAAGGCCTGGGATGTCAAGCTCGGGTGCGCACACTTCCACCATAGACCAAAACAAAGGAAATCGGGTAGGAAGGATGCTCGATGCATTTGAAGAAACAAAGTCTTCATATATGGAGAGAGTTGGGGTTCCTTGGGCATGCGACATGCCAAGGGGAAACTCCACCCGAGATGCCTTGCAACACATATTAGACAGTGGACGGTTTAAAGAATGTTTGAGGCAAAGACTTGGGTACTCCACCAAACAGACAAATCGAATAAGGCATGGGGGGTGCATTTAGGCAAGTTGGCTCAACTCACCTAAGGGGCGCGTGCACCCAAGACAACGAGTTGATTCGACAGATGGGGGCGTCAGCCAAGAGTTCAGTGGGTCGAGTAAATGATGGAATGAGACGTTCGATGGGTCGACTGGGCAAGCCGCCCGAACACATCCACATGGGGAGTCAGACCAACTTTGCGAAGGGGCGTGACTTGGTGAACTAACAGGTCGGCTCACCCATGGGAAAAGAGATGCAACAAATGACTAGGATCAATGCCTATAAAGGCACAAGGGCACACAACCAAGAAAGACAACTTGGTAGATCTTGGAATGGAGCAAGAGAGTTCTGCGGTTTTGAGGCAGGCTGAGATGAAGAAGGGAAAGATCCCTCAAGGAGCTAAGTTGCTCCACATGAGGACTTGTACTTCCTTGAGGTGGATTTGGTGGACAGAGTTGGACAAGCTTCCTTTGGGATGATTTTTGGGAAGTTTGGAAACCCGGGTTTGTTGGAGGCATGTGTGAGACATAACGAAATATGTGAAGTTTGCGGAAATGAAGAGACAACAAGTGTGTAGTTGGGGGCATGTCTGAGGTGCATCGCAGGCGGTTGTGGAGACGGTTGCGACATAGAGTCTTGGTGACATATATGTGTATGAGTGTCTTGGTAAGGTGAGGCGAGTCGTTTGACTTTGTCGAATTTGTAAACTAAGCATGTAGTTCTCATATTGTAATTGTTTCGCAACAACAAAGACTTATCTAGGTGTTAGGCATAGTTCGTGCCGCCTGCACTATTTATTTGTATGTCTTTTGTTTGTTCTGATGTTGTTCTCTTGGTTTCTCATGTTCATAGATGTATGTTTAAATATGACTAAGTGTTAAAGCTGTTAACAATTGTCTAAGTATACAAGATTCGCACTAGAGTAGGAGTGTGACTCGTCGGTAGCCTAGAATGGAGTATGGGTATGCTCTAGGTGAAGAGGTGTAGTCTGGATGAAGTGTCCTTGGTATTTCCAAGCAACTAGGTGAGAAACACCGTGGTGTCGCATGCCCTGAAGAGGTGTACTATTGTAAGACACATTGTGGGGACATGATAGATACCCACAACCCACTTGATAAATTCATCAAAATAATCAATCAATAGATACACTATTCATCTTGGCATAGAGTTATAAATGTCGTAGCCTCCCACAAACATAAATTTGAGAGGGAGTCTTTAATAAATACCATTTTTTGTGTGGTTTAGTAATTAAATGCATAATTCACAATTCAAGGATGGTCAATAATACTTTTTCATTATTTCATCCATGTTCCATCTATATTGAATTTCCAAATATTCATTATATATATATTATTATTTACATTATCACATAATTAAGCTGCCAAAATACTCATTATATAGATTATTATTTACATTATCACTTAATTAAGCTTCCAAAATACTCAGTATATAGATTATTATTGACATTATTACAGAATTAAGTTGTTGGTAGCACTTGTTATGTCCTGGTAGGACATATAGTATTTGACAAGTTGAATTTTTATGTCCATGCAACGGGAAAATATTTTTTATGCCTTGGTTTTGCAATGGTTCTATGACTATAAATGTTGATGGGGATGCCATCTGGTGTGTGTAATTTTCTATTAGCTCTGGGAAATTTATGTTGGTTGTTGTGTTTTTGGCTCTTCTACACATACATCGAAGCAAACATATACATGGTGTGGAAACATAAATTTTATGCACATAGTGTGTTTGTAGTGCACATAGAAATATAGGTCTCTATTACTCACTGCACTAAGAGAATCCAAGGGCTATACAACCAAAGCGAAGGATATGTCTCTATTTGTATAACACTTTAAAATAAAATAAAAAGAAAAACAAATCACACAGTGAAAGAGGAGCTCAACCCTTGTGTTTTTAAACCAATATGTATGCAATGCATAAATAAATGTAGTTCGTTATCGCTCATTAGAGAAACACTACATATAATGCACAAAAAAACATAGGTCTATGTTATTGTTAGATATACAATGTGTATAATGCATACAAAAATGTAGTTATTTATTATTGAATAGATATACAATGTGTTTAACACACTCATAAGTATGATATTTTTCCCCCCGATTAGATTGAGTCTAGGTCAGGGCTAGCCCATATGTTGGATGGAAGAACGATATGCCCAAGAGTGGGATATTGTCACCAGGATTGTGCAAGACTCGATTGAGCATGGATGCCCCATGGGATAGTTATATTTCCCCACAAATGGCTTCCACCCTCAACCCCTCCCCATGAGGTTTGAACCTGAAACCAATTTGTCTACACCTCATAGGTATAGGTATTGATCTATATTATTGTTGGATATATAGTGTGTTTTGTACATAAAAATGCAGGTCTCTCTCATTGATTGGACATACAATGTGTGTGTAATGCACATAGAAACAAAGGTCTATAATAATGATTAGACATATTGTGTGTGTATAATGAACACATAGACATGCGTCTATATTTATTGATTACTCTTAGATGCATAATGTTTATGTGTAGTGCACCACATAGGTCTTTAGTTTTGAATATATATATAGTGTGTGAATTTCATATAAAGAAATATATATTCCATTCTCCTCAATTTTGAGTGGAATTATCTTCTAAGAATTTCTATTTCATTTCATATTAATATATTTTTTATTAAGAACTTTAATTTTGAAATATGTTTGTATTGAGAGATAATACAAGTTTTTGGAAATACTCCACATAAGGGTAGACATGTTTTGAGCTCACTATGAAGCCAATGAATATGTAGTGAAACTATTCTGGGACCATTCAAATGAAATCATATGTTATTCTATGAAGGTATCAATTTCATATGCGATTCTAAAAGAGTATGGTACTTTGGATATATAGCTTATCTTTCTGTGATTGAGAATTTGTTGTCATTTTGCTTGTGAATTTGTTGTCATCCATGTTTTTACATTTTTAAATCAAGCAAGGTTGAACATGCTAGAAACAACCTTGTTTGTATTGCATTATATAAAGTTTTGGACATTCTTGATGAAAATGGTTGCAAAAGTTATTTTACAAATTATGGTTAAATTATCCAACAAGTGATGTTGGTTAAAATACTCTTTTCCTTCTCACAATCTCTGCAATAAACACCATTGAGTAGAATATTTTAGAACTACATCCCGAGTTTAAAGTACTATACTCTTCACTAATTTGGAAAATTATGTTTGATGCAGGGCTATGTTAATCTACCTATTGGGATATGTCTCTCAAGTATGGGTTGGGTTACTTCATATGACCAAGCAATATCGTGGAATGTTCTAATGACAAAGACAGTGTTGGTATTTTGTATACTTCATCCGATGGTTTTAGTTTGGTTAGATACATAGATGGTGATTGGGTAGGCTCCATTGATGATTGCAAACCTACTTCAAGTTATGCTTTGAGTTTTGGATCAAGTGTAATTGCATGGCCTTCAATGAAAATATCAACAATTATATATTTATGAACAACAAAGACATAATACATTGCAACAACTTCAACGACATTTCAAACAATTTTTTTGAAAGGCATATTTCCATATTTGAAGAAGGAACAAAGTATGGTCATTACCATTTTTTGTGACAATAGTTCTATAATTGCTATTGCAAAAAATCTAGTATTTCATGGCTATCCTAATTTACACATAGATATATGTCATCACTTTATTAGATAAAATATATCAGATGGTTAAGTTAAATTGAGGTTTTACACATCCATTGATCATAATGCATATGTGTACACCAAGGCACTGTCAAAATAAAAATTTGAATGATTGAGATAAATGTTGGGAGTCACCACTTTCAGCGCTAAGGGGGAGATTGAGGGCACATGTTGATGCCCATTTTAGTAACATCATGTTTAGAAGGGAAAATACTATTTTACTTTAGTTTTAATACTAGGTTTACATAGCCTAAGGGGTTAGATCAATCAATTTTTGTTAATGTTATTTGACATTTGTCTAGTTTTGTATATGTCTAGTTTGAAACTCCTTGAGTGAGGCATATTAATGTACCCAGCTTCTACGTCGATAGATTTATTAAAGATGTTGACATCCACATGTTAATCCCAAATGTAGAAATATACTATTAAATTGCACTACAAAATTATAGTTTTAAAACTACTAAATTTAAAAAACTTATAACAACAATATTGAATGTCTATTCTATTGAAATCCACATGGTATCAAGACTGAGCACAAATAAGAAATGAATGAGACCCGCAACATTTCATGATTTTTTTTAACACACACTAGGAAATATTAATATTAGAAAGAGGGGGTTGAAGCCATGGCTTACAACAAGTATTACAATATTAGACTATCTGTCACAAAGATGTTGTTTTGTATCCCTTATATTCTCCTTGGAAATGATTACATTAAAAAAATGGACTATGTTCGACCGAAAACAAAATGAGAGCATCATGCATGCTAAAACCAAAATAATCGTCTATATATTAGAGATGCATATTAAGATCTAGATTATTATAAGCCTCATCACAAGGTTATTTGAAAATAGTGGGCAAGTGGGTATGCCTCTGATGAAAGCTGACATGGTTGGCTAGTGCCAATTGGAGTTGTGTCCATGTTGGTTCAGAAGAGGAAGAAACTGGAAGAGGTTCAACCTAAGAATTTGTTGAGTCTGGACCTTGTTGGCTACGTAGTTGTAGGGTTGTCTCCTCTAAAGCATCCTATTGATTCCTCTGTTGTAGTAACATTYCCATTATAATGTCAACCTTATGATTTATACTGTGTTCCATTTTACCCTAGGCTTCACAGTGAGAATAAAAGGTCAAGGTGARGTTGATGAGGACTCATTCGCGCCATTGAAGGATGGAGTGACTGTCAGGAARATGTTGAATAGCCATGTGCTACCACCCGAATCCAAAAGAAGTAAAAACATAGGCCAAATTAGGTGGATACCCGTACAACTGACCACTTTGCCAAATTCAAAATTTTGAGACCTGAGAACTTGTTCCTTTTYTGATATAACTATCCACAAAAATGTGCAACTTTTTCAAGCTGGTAACTTTGAATTTGGTCCAAAAATMCTAAGCTATGAGAGGAGAAACTTGAGTACAGAGACTTGGATATTGGAAGGGGCTCCATTTTTTTCGCAAGAAACCAGTTGTGAAAGTGATGCTGCCAGACATGTGGACTGGAAAGCTACAAGGCCCAAACTAATCACACATAAACCACATAATTCACCCAACAAGAGATCGACTATGAAAACAAAAACTTGTATTTCCATAGTGAAAAGATGAGCAAAGAGTATAGAGCTACTAGAGAAGAGGGCCAACCCAAACTAGTTCTAGACTCAAAATAGTTGGGCAAGTCTATGATCCAATGACTAAGAGTCGGGAATATCACAATCAACGAGAGATGATTGATCGAGGAGAAATATTGAATTCCAAAACAATCCATTATCCAACCACAGAGCCGCAAAACCGGAGCATGGTATTCATTAGCTAGGGTGGTGAATAAATGTTGCATGCTTCGGTGGGGTGGGAGTTTTATCCTACTTGTACTTTGTGCACATGCTCAATGATTCGGTCCTTGTGCCATTTGTCCAAATGATCACTTAGGGGATGGGACATTCATATCTATGTTAATTAATATAAAGAACGCCCTCTTCCCACCCCCCTCCTCCCTACCCTTTTCCTAGTAGCCAAGTTAGCTTTGTTATCAACTAACCCATTGTTTTCGCGGAGAATGTGAAACTATACTAGTGTCTCAATTTTTTTGTGGATGTCTAACTCAAGCTAAAGTGGAGGCTAAGTGAGCATCCGAATGAGAGGATTTTGAGACCATATGCTTGATAATAAGACTGGAGTCACCTAGAACTATGAGTTTGGAGACTTGTTACATGGTAGCAAGCTTAATCCCTTGATATAGACCACATGCTTGTGCTATATTGTTTTTCATTTCCCCTAGACTCCATTCAAAAGTGACAACGATTGTCCCCCTAAAACTAAATAAATCCCCTCCCACCCCTCCACCTTGTGCAACATTTTGTGATTCGAAATCCATGATTATGAATATTGAGAAATATATGGTATGTCATAATACTTGGTGAAATTAAAAACAAATAAATATCCCACTTTACCATATACAGCAAAAACAAAGATTGCACTCTGAATGACTAAGTGAAGTTGAAAATGTGCCTAATTTTACCTCATGAAAATTATTTAGAAATGTTGTCGTGTTTTAACAAAACACAACTTGTACAACCTTTTAAACTGAAGTAGGATGGAGTTTGAAACTTTGAAGAGGATGGAATTTGATAGCAAGTGATATGCACCATGTAGTAAGTTAATAATTAGTAATGTTTCATTTCTATCATGTCTGTAACATGGTAAATAGTATAAGATCCAAAAGAAAGAAAATAATGAAAATTATTTGGAAATGTTGTCCAAAACACAACTTGTACAACCTTTCAAACTTTGAAGTGGAATGAAGTTTGAAACTTTAAAGATGACGGAATTTCATGGCAAGTGATATGCACTATGCAATAAGTTTATCATTAGTAATATGTCATTTCTATCCCATGTCTTTATGTTATGTCTGTAACTTGGTGGATATCATAGGATCCAAAAGAAAGAAAATAATGAAAATTATTTGGAAATGTTGTCGTGTTTTAACAAAACACAACTTTTCAAACTTTTCAAACTTTTAAGTGAGATGGAGCTTGAAACTTTGAAGATTATGGAATTTGATGGCAAGTGATATGACCCATGCAATAAGTTAATCATTAGTAATATGCCCTTTCTATCCTATCTCTTTATGTCATGTTTGTAACATGGTGAATATCATAAGATCCAAAAGAAAGAAAATAATGAAAATTATTTGGAAATTTTGTCGTGTTTTAACAAAACACAACTTGTACAACCTTTGAAACTCTGAAGTGGGATGGAGTTTGAAACTTCGAAGATGACGAAATTTGATGGCAAGTAATATGGATGCACTAAGTTAATAATTAGTAATATGTCATTTCTATCCTAACTTTTTCTATCCTGTTAGTAACATGGTGAATAGCATAAGATCCAAAAGAAAGAAAATAATGAATTTTTTTTGGAAATGTTGTCCTTTTTAACAAAACACAATTTGTACAACCTTTCAAACTTTGAAGTGGGATGGAGTTTGAAACTTTGAAGATGATGGAATTTGATGACAAGTGATATGCACCATGCAATAAGTTAATCATTAGTAATATGTTCTTTCTATCTTGTCCGTAACATGGTGAATAACATAAAATCCAAAAGAAAGAAAATAATGGAAATTATTTGAAATGTTGTCATATTTTAACAAACCACAACTTGTACAACCTTTCGAACTTTGAAGTGGGATGAAGACAAAAGCTTTGAAAATGATAGAATTTAATGACAAGTGATATGCACCATGCACTAAGTTAATCATTAGTAATATGTCCTTACTATCATGTCTCTTTCTATCCATAATATGGTGAATAGCACAAAATCCAAAAGAAAGAAAATAATGAAAATTATTTAAAAATATTGTCCTATTTTAACAAAACACAACTTGTACAACTTTCAAACTTTGAATTGCGATGAAGTTTGAAACTTTGAAAATGATAGAATTTGATGGAAAATGATATACACCATGCATAAGTTAACAATTAGTAAGATGTCCTTTCTATCCTATTCATAACATGGTAAATAACATAAGGAGTAGGTTAACTAGGGAGCAATCTTCTCTCCTAAATTTCGTTTTTCAGGCAAAAAGCGATCAGGTAAATAACATAATATCTAAAAGAAAAACAAATTGTTCCACAACAATCATTAGCTAATGATTGCTACATAATTTTCTCCAAATTTGACAATCGTCGGTCAAATAATGGTCAAACTGCCCAGAAAATGCCGAGGAAATTTACTTTGAAATTCCAACTGTGCTTTTTGATGAACCCTCTTTTGGACCATTTACGTTGCGTGGCTAATGAAGTCCTTGCAAGGTCACTGTATGGAGTAAGAGTAAGTTAATTAGCCCACGAAAGTACTGGCCTTCTCATTATCCATGGTGGAGTTGAACAATAACTCATGTTTGGACAAAACCAACCATACTGGAAAGGTACATAATTTTGAACCCCTGATCCATCCAGGGAATGAATAGGGATGCGAATGAACAAGGACATGGACTCTTGCAAGGAATAGGGAACAAGGAACAACGATGAGGATTCTTGCAGGGATGAATGTGGAGATTAACATGCAGGCAACGTCCAAGGAACAACAACCAAGGACTTTCGAGTAAAGAACAACGACCGAGCAACAAGGAATATTATGAATAAATAAATAAATAAGAAGAAGAGAAACCAAGGAACAGTGAGTGTGCCCGTGGAGGTGAGGTGGGCCATAGAAGCTGCAAGTGGTTTAGGTGGCTCCCGAATTGTTAGTCATTTGTCTCCAATAGACAGACGGGTATTGTCCTGTTTCTTATTCTGTGTTTATTTTTTCTTGTCCCCTATGGCAATGAAAATACATTCAACACACAAAAAAAATGGGCAAGAGATACCCGACTCGGGTGAAACAGACCATTTAGGTCAGGTAAAAATTGCCTCTTCAAGCAAAGCAGGGAAGTGGGTTTGGGTCAATGCCAAACAATTTCGGGGTATTTTAAAACGTAGAGCTGCTCGTCTAAAATGGGAACAAACAAGGAAAAAATTGGCCCTTCATATTAAACTCTCAAACAAGCCTCCTTTGCAAAGGTGTAACAGCAACAGGACTAAAGACAACAAGGATTATGCATTGTACAGCCTCACATCCACTCCTCTCACATGGTCATCTGACATGTATGTGCAAGAGTTACTAAATGCCAAGAGGAGGCTGGAGGTTTTGGAAGTCAAAGGGCATGAGAGAGACCTTCAAATCCAACTATTCACAGTAGAAAATCGGGAATTAGCATAAAACAATAAAGTTTTAACAGATCAAGTGACACGGTTGCAAGAAGTCCTTTTGGAAACAAAGGTTGAATGGCAAGTCTTGAAGTATGTCGGGCAAATCAGAGAAGATTATGTTGTGGAAATTAGAGAGGGGGTGAACTCTAAAACACTTAAAGATGAAGGGAAAACAGGGGAACAAGCATACACCCATGGAGTAAAAGCAAGGGATGAAGAGGAAGGGGATTTTACAAAAAATTCCAAAACTTGGGTACAAGTCGTTAGCAATTCTGCTCATAAGGAAAAAGAAAAACACAACCAAGGGGACGACATGCAAGGTAGATAAAACAAGGAAAGATAAGGCAGAACAACAAACGTAATTATCAAAGGTGTGAGAGAGTATGGAAAAAATGAGTGTACTCTTGATCTTGCAAGTGATTTTTTGAAGGACAAGTTTCTTTGGCAAGGTCGAATTCTCCAAGCATAGAGGGTGGGTAAGCCTAGTGGCGAGAGAGATAGGCTCATAAAAGTCATCATGCCAAGCATACGTGACAAGAAAAATCTCCTAGGTAAGAAGAAACTCTTGAGAGGCTCTCGCTTTTTTCTAGACAAAGATTTAACTATTAGACAACAAGATGAAAGAAGGGAAGAGTTGTCAAAGGTTAGGGCAGCAAGGGATGAGGGAAAAAGGGCATGGTTGTTCAAAGGAAAAGTTGTTATTGCCTTTTTTCGGCCCTCATTCTAAAACATGACAGCAAGCTGGTAGCCAAGAAGAGGCAACAATTTCATTAGCAGGAAAATATGAAACAAGGCCAGTATGGACAAATAGGGGTGAAGACTCAACTTTGAGTCTTGCAAACTAAAACAAATAGCAATCAAATTACTCCCATGTTTCCTTAAGATTAGTTTGTTGGAATTGCAGAGGTTATTCTTGGAGGCGAGGACCTGGGTTAGGACCTATCACATAAGATAGAGACATAATTTGTCCATTGGAAACACATGAGCATGAAGGGTGCAATACACCTATGTTTGAAGAGTATGTGAAAATGGCAGCATGGAACAAAAAATATGAAAATGGTAAAGGACACAGGGGTATCATGGTCTTAGTGAAGAAAAAAAAAGGACGCCTCATTCAGTTAGAAAAAGAAGACTCAAATAAGCAATTCATTTGGTTTAAGATATCAGAAAATGGTAACATCATCAGGATTGCAGCATGTTATTTTGCTCCACAAGTTTCAAAAACTTACAAAAATAGGGGGCTTGACCACAAAGACCCCTTTGCAGCCTTAAAAAACAATATTGCAGTGTACTCTCAACTAAGTGAAGTCCTTATAGTGGGTGATTTCAATGCTAGGACAACATGTGAACAAGCTAGTATTCTTCGTTGTAAGGAAGAGAATAACCCCATTTGGATTACAGAAGAGATAAATCATCAGTGGACAAGAGTCTCAGAGGACAACAAAAGCTGCAACTTTTTTGGGGAACAACTACTTACTTTATGTGGGGCATTTGACTTAATCATTTGTAATGGGTTGGCTAGATGGGCGAATTCTAGCAATTTCACCTGCAATACCTACAATGGAGCAAGTGTAGTAGACTATGCAATTTTCTCACATGGATTGTGTGAGAAAATGGAGGAAGTTATGATTGGTGAACAACTGTGGGAGTTGAAATCTGATCATAAACCACTTTATTTAAGTCTAATTTGCGATGAACAACAACAACATGGGAATAAAAATCAACACATTTAACAACCTCCTTCAAAGGGAAAAATTCTGTTGACTCAAAAAAAATGTAACACCTTCAAGATAGCGCTAAAGAGGTTGTTTAACAAGGAAAAAATTCTGCCACAGGGCCTTCATAGCCATGAGCTAACAAATTTAATCCAAAGCGCACTTACAAGATGCAAAAGAGCAAAAAATAGGAAATATGAAACAAATTGCTTTTTGATTAATGTTTGGTTTGATGAGGAATGAAAAACAACAAGGAAAACTTTGAAAGAGTCAAGCGAGAAAGAAATAAACATAAAAGCTTACAAGCAAATTGTAAGAATGAAAAAAGTTGATTTCATGATCTCAAGGAGGGAGGAACTAATCTTCTTGGGGAAAAATAACCCCAAGTTATTTTGGAAGGAACTCCAAACGAAAAAGAAACAAACTGAAAATTATTTCACAGCCTATCAATGGTTCGAGTATGCAAAGCAGCTTTATGAGCAATATCCTAAGGTGGAACAACCC
>ML785338.1:428088-438711 GCA_009831015.1 Picea engelmannii
CCACATGGACCGCATCTAAGTGGGCACCCTGTTTGGTTGGATCACATTTCCCCCACATATCCCTCATTCTCTCTCATGGACCACACATGGGAGGTCACTGAGAACTTAAACCAGGTTGTTACAAACTTGGACCAGGTGGTTACAGGTTATGGACTATGTGGTTATAGGTTATGGACCAAGTTGTTATAGTTGGTTGCAGGTGGTTGAATTGGTTATAACATTTGGGACCTTGTACACTTCATGAGGTGCCCCACTTTGGTCACATGCGCCTCATTTCTAGAGGGGCACACCTATGTTTGGTTGAATATTATTCATTTTGATGACTTGGACCCTAACTTCAAGGTGTTTTATGATGGTGCTCCACTTTCCGACCATTGTCTTGACCAAATCATGTGTTGTTAGCACACTTTAAAGGGGGCACACCTCTACTAAAGCATTGTTGGACCACACATGTGGAATCCTAGTAACTATTTTATTATTTTACGAGGGCACCCTTATCTTGGGGAGATTTGTTGCAACTACTTGAGTGTTTTCCCATGGTTTCTTATGCTCATGGTTTTAACACATGGTATTGTACCTATCCATGGTTTTCTACACATGCTTGTAGAAGGGCACCTCTCCTATATAAAGAAGGCTATGCCTTCATTTGTAACTAGAGTTTGGGGAATAAAATATTTTTAGTTTACTTTCATTTGCGTTATTGGGATTGACTTAATATTTCCTTGAGGTTTATTTTGTGAGGGATCTACCAAGAGAATTTACTTGTAACAAGTGAAGGTTGGTTGAGAAAGCTAGCAAGGAGCCATAGGAAGAGCAAAATGATATAGTGGAGGATCTTCATGAGGTAAATCTTCTTCATAGTCCTTAGTTTTCTACATTTAGACTAAATTATTGAGTTGGAAAGACTTGACTTACCTTCCAACTCCTACCTTGGGATGGTGTAGAGGCTATTATTTGTCACTTAAAGAGCTAGTAACACACTCCTACTACCATCTAGATCTTGGATGCATCTAAGATCTCTTGAGGGAGCTTGCTAGGTACACCCTAGATTTGCTTAGAATTCCAAGATTCTTTGTAAAAGAAAAACCTCAAGGAGTATGGGTTGAAGGCAATATTTTTTATTTTTATTTGTTTTCGGTTATTATTATTTTTAAATTTAATCTTGTCCTGTTGTTTTTGCTTTGTAATCTAAAATTTAAATGTTTAATCTCATATTCGATTGCTATATCTAGGTTATTTTGATTGAAACATCTCATTAAACTTGGATCTCTATCAAGTTAACTAGCCTTCTTTTGATGTATTATTTGAAGTTGGTATAATTTGGATTATTGATCTTATCTTTAATTTGTTTATCTTGTCAATCTAACTTAAGTAACAAAGTAACCCTAAGCATTTCTAAGTATCACCATTTCTCTTGGATTGCTTCATTTCTAAGTATCACCATTTATGTTGGATTGCTTCATTTCTAAGTATCACCATTTATGTTGGATTGCTTCATTTCTAAGTATCACCATTTATGTTGGATTGCTTCATTTCTAAGTATMACAATTTATGTTGGATTGCTTCATTTCTAAGTATCACCATTTATGTTGGATTGCTTCAATTTCATGCTTGGAAAAATATGCATTAGTCTTATCTCCATCAAACTCATGGTATAGGGATCTATACCAACATTGACCAAAGATAAATCGAGGGTAAAGTAAGTGGGATGACCAACATTTAAGATAAAACAACTTGTTTTCTTTGGCACCAACCATTCGACCTAACATTTGGTGCAACAAACTATTCTTTTATGTTAACATCACAGTATGTCTAGCACTGTTTGAGGGTTTGAGTGTTGTTCCTGTAGAATTTATGGCCTCTTGCATAATTTAAGTGTTGAACACTGTTAACCTGTTACCTGAACTGGTTACAAGTCTACTCTTGAATACTGTGAGTAAAGGAACTTTGAAAGCAGTGTCTCTTACATTTTTTTTTTAAAGTATTGTTGGTACTCGGTTTGAGCACTTTTCAGAACAAATTTTTGTCACTACAAATCTACTGTTGAATAATGTGAGTAAAAGAACTTTGAAAGGTATCTTACATTTTTTTTTAAGTATTGTTGGTACTTGGTTTGAGCACTTTTCAGAACATAATTTTGTCACTGTCTGCATGCATCACACTTCGTTGTAATTTTGGATAGTAAAATCTGTGCCATAAGTGATGTAGAAGTATTTGCTTAAGGGATGAGCTAGCCACTTTTCAATTTATCTCATTTGGTTATCACATGCAACTGGCATATTAAATATGAATTGTTCACACAACACAAAGTGGGAGCACATTAAATATGCCTTTGCTAACAGTGAACCTATGGTAATGAGTTATGGATGCTCTCCGTTCACATGATTAAAAATACACATTAAAATCAGTGTTCAATTGAATGGTATCTTTGGAATATTATTATGATTTTTCATGTTGCAATATGCTTTTAAAGATTAGCATATTTATCTCGTATATTTATCTCGTTTGAATATTGTTGATAACATGGAATAAGATCACTATTTATTTGGCATCATAATCACCTTGATCTCATGGTTAATGGACAGCAAAGCTCTATGTTGAATGGCTTGATGACATTACTATGCTTTCTTGAGGTTATGAAAAAAGTACATGACATAATTCCTTCATAGAATTGGCTCACTGTTTGTTCTTTTTATATATCTTCTTACATATTTTCCTTGTGGTTAAACTCTGTTCTAAATGAACTTGATATCTTCCTTGTGGCTAACTGAAACATCTCTGTTCAAATCGCCACCGTGCTTCAAAAGCAAAACGCCCACCGTGGGGCTCGAACCCACGACCCACGACCACAAGGTTAAGAGACTTGCGCTATACCAACTGAGCTAGACGGGCTTGCCTTTTACAGTTGCGCGGATGTTTGAATCGAAGAATTAATATTATTAACAATTATTTCAGTCCTAATCAATAATGGCACGGATTTATTATCATCATACCGGAATACACTTAGAATTGATACGAACCGGCAAAATATTTTCAACTTGATGACAACATTAACTCCTTGGATTGGCAAAATAAGAAATACCCGATTTGACTTTCATCCATGGTGTTGTGGTTCTTTAAACATCAATGATATTTCTAAAAATATTAATGATAAGAATTGGTCTCAATCGAATGTCAAAAAACTAAGGAAAGATTGAACAAAAGCGATGAGAAATCTGAGAATGAATGACTGCATCAAAAACAAAAAATCAGCAAATTTGAAGAGAAGTTGAATGGATAAAAGGGGATAGTCAAAGAGAAGTGGATTAGTTCAAAGGAGGAAGTTGAAGAGAAGTGTAATGGTTAATAGGTGAAAGTTGAAGAGAAGTGTAATGGTTAATAGGTGAAAGTTGAAGAGAAGTTGATTGGTTGAAAGGAGAAAGTAAAAAAGAGGCCGATTGGTCGAAAGGTGATAGTTGAAGGGAAGCTGACTCGACAAAAATAGATAATCAAAGGGAAGTTCACCGATCACATTGAAAGACAGTGTTGACCACACAAATTGCACTTTTATGCATGACTTTAATGAAGTGCATCGTTGATATGACTACCACACAAGTGACTAGCACATTCAAATGGTACAATCAACTATACATTTTTTTCCAATAGAAAAATCTCTCAAAATTATATTAGGTATAATTTTTTTTACAAGTCTATATCGATATTGCGAGATGCAGAGAAGGATCGGTCCCATGAACAATGGACAGTGCTTATGACCGAGAAGGCAAAGGCACTGTACTGACCCGGAGATAAACTCCCTTCACTGAAATTTACTTGCTAATTACCCTAGCTTGTGTAAGATGCTTTTAGCATTAACATCAGAAAACATACATAGCAACCCCGACAAGCTTAATTCTCGAAGATATTAAGATGGGTTTTGTTGCTTTCTTGCCCATTTTCCAAATGATAGACTGTCAGTCTACCGTTGGGCTCCTTCAATGCCTGTTTGGACAACTGATCTGCTTCTTTATTGTGCTCCCTGAAAATGTGTTGGAAACTAATTTCTTCAAACTTACATACCAGATCCTTCGTTTTTAATTTCCAGCCTTCAATATTCACTGCTTGGAGATTGCCCTTTTGATTTATCCAATCGATAATTACTTTCGAATCCCCTAAAATTTGATTTTTTTTAATCGCCCAATGAGAAGCCAAGGAAGGTGATGCCCACAATCCCATGAGCTCAACCTTTGTGTTGGTTCCCGCTCCACAATTCATATACCATTTGGTAACCCTCGAAGCGTTAGTCTTGAAAATGCCACCTACTGCACAACACTTCCCGAAAGAGAGAGCAGCTCCATCGAAACACGCTAGAGTCGTGTCCTCAGTAAGGATAAAATCACACACTCTTCTTGGGATAATTTTCGTAACTGCAGACTACCGGGTAAAGGAGACTATAATTCTATTCACCACCAAGAGTTGAGAAGGAGTGTGATCCTAAAAAATTACCTTATTCCTCTCCAGCCATATGTTCCAACACACAATGGCTGCGAGGCTCATGGGAGCAGCTTGTTTCAATGATCACTTGTTAAAACAGTTGGAAACCGTAGTGCCCTCCCACTGAAATTTAAATTATAGAAGGAGTACAGACGGTTCCACACCGCTTTTGTGAAAGGGCAGTTTATAAAAAGGTGGCTTACCTGTTCTAAGTTGTTGTTGCATAACCTACAAACACCCGGGCCTATCCACCCCTTCCCTTGAAGCGCATCCCAAGTTAAGATTTTGTCATAAGTTGCCAGCCAAACAAATAATTTTATTCTGAGTTGCACAGGCCATTTCCACAGGTTTCATATCCAGGAATGTTCGGACAGGAAGTTTAAAGGGATGATCAAAGCTTGATAAAGGTTCTGTGTAGAGATAACGCCGGATCCATTCCCCCCAGCCCAAACCAAAGAATCCTCCCTTGGTTTAAGCGTAGTTCCCGCGCTCCGTAATGCATTAATGAAAATGTTCCATTCTGCTGCCTTATGCTCGGTCAGTCCCAACGACTCGCTTGTACGCCATAGGTCGAGGATGGGGGAGCCAAAACTGGGGTCCTTGGCCTGGCTCAGAACTTTAATGTTCTTTTCAAGTAGGTGTAATCGCAACTCATTAGATAGAATCGAGCTATTCTCTAGACCAACTATGTAGTCCCTGCCTAATAACACCGAATTCCCCGAGACCGGGCTCCACCGAAGCCAGTGTAAAATAACATGAATGCTCTTTGTCATCCCGCTTCAGAAACTTGACACTTTCTGTTGATTGTGGGATTTTTTGCGAAGCCATTCTACCACCGATAACTTCCCTAGGTATTTGTCCACTAGAATTTTATGCCAAATGTTGTCCTCCATGAGTGCCCTCCAGAAATAATTTTCCAATAAGCCAGTGTTGAAGGTTGTGAGGTTCCTGAGCCCCCAACCCCCACAGCGTTTGGGTGTTTCCAGGAGATCCCATCTACAGAGATGGATACGGTGCTTTGCCTTCTGAACACTCCACATGAATTCGAACATTGATTGCCTAATCCGATTTAATACTGCTTTTGGAATCAACTCCTTCGACATCCAGTAGACAGACTGGCTCTCCAACATAGATTTTACTAAAATAAATCTGCCTCCGATTGATAACTATTGATTGCACTAGAGGCCTATCTTCTTTTCTATCTTTGCCACCAACCATGCCCAATCTTATGCTTTTGAGGCTTCAAGCTTGAGATGGTAGCCTAAATACTTGAAGCCCGAGTTTAAATCAGAAAAGGTAAAGGGTAAAATAGTTTTCAGTTGAGTGAGCTCTTGGTCTTCAAGTCCCCAATAATGGACTGTTGTTTTGGAGGAATTTATGCAAATGCCTGAGACTCCACAAAAAGTTTGTAGAATGTCAATAATCTGTCTCCACTCCAATGGGTCTGCCTTGGACATAACCAGAACATCATCAACAAACATTAGATGAATAATTTTCAAAAGATTTGTTACCTTAATCCTGAAAATGCTATGATCAATGTTGCCTCTGGACAACAGTAGGCTAAGCCCTTCCATAATCAATAAGAACAGATACGGGGATAATGGGCACCCTTGACGAAGTCCCCTCCAGTTTTTAAAGTAGTATGTCGTCTCTCCATTGATTAAAACAACAAAGTTGGCACTAGAAACGCAACACATTATCCAATCTATAAGCTTTACCCCGAAGCCTACTGTGAGTAAAATCACCCTTAGGAACTCCCAATCAACACTGTCATAAGCTTTTTTAAGATCTAATTTCAGGATCAGTGATTTGATTTTCTTTTTTTTATGCTATGGAGAGTTTCATGGGCTGAGCCGATGGCATCTTGAATCCTTCTCCCCTTGAGAAACCCCAGTTGTTCAGAAGAAAGACACTTTGACAGAATCGGCTTTATCTGGTTTGCAAGGATCTTTGAGATTAATTTATAAATGAGATTGCATAAGGAAATTGGTCTAAAGTCCTCGAAGGATCCTGACTTACTTACCTTAGGAATAAGGGCTAGAAAAGTTGAGTTAAGACCTCCACAGAGTTGACCTTTTTTCCTTGAGTCTTCCACCATTTCGAGGAGATCCTCGCCCATAAGATCAAAGAAAAAGATGAAGAACTTCATTGTCCAGCCATCAGGCCCGGGGCTTCTTTCTTTTTTAAAATTTTCTAGAGTAGATTTTAATTCCTTCAAAGTAACAGGATTAAAAAGTAGCTCTGCTTCGTCCTCATTCACCATCTTGGGGTACAGGATGGATATTCTAACAAGCTCCGAAACATTTGAATTATCTTTTGCTTTGTAAAAAATTTTAAAATAACGAACCACCTCTTCTTTGATCGCCTTTTGCCCACTAATAATTTCTCCATTAACCAAGACAAGTTCCCACACATGATTTCGGTTCCTATTATGGATAGCCATGTTGTGAAAAAACTTAGTGTTAGCGTCACCACTGTTAATCCAGGTTATCCTGCTCCGGATTCTCCAAACCTCCTCCTCTTCACTTAGAAATTTGTTTATGTTTGTTTCCAGCTTAATGAGAGACCTTTCATCCTCCAATGATAAGGGACCACTAACAGATTTTAAAATCAGCTGCTCTATATCCGATTCCCAATTGTCCATTTGTATTTTTTCTCGAACGATTACCTCTTTGATCTAGCATTTAGTTAGGAGCTTGAGTTCTTTTAGCTTCCAAACGATACGGTGTTGTTGGTTAGCCTCCACCAAAAAACGAGGGTCTTTCCATAAAGTGTGCACCAGATTGATATAATCGGTACTCTGCAGCCATTGTGAGTTGAACTTAAAGGGAAACCCTGTGTAAAGGGGCGTCTTCTCCAACTGTAAAAATATAAGAGCATGGTCAGAAATGAAAGGGTATTCCACCCAAGTTCTAGACAGGCCTAAAGAGGATAAGTAGCCTTCAAAAACTAAAACTCTATCCAGCCTTCGAGGGACAGTCGATAGACCGACACGACCATTACGCCAGGTAGGGACCAACTTAGTCGGTTTGAGATCCACCAACTTCATGGAGGATAATAAGTCTCTGAAATAAAACTCATTTGAACCCGGAATAAGGAACCCCCCTAGTTTTCATTCGAGGACAGGATGAATTTCAAGTCTCCAGCTACGATTAAGTTTGGGGTAGAGAGAATGTCGTTGTTTGCAACAGAATTCCAGAAAAAAATTCGATCTTTGCAAGGCCCATAGATATGAAGGAGTGCTAACTCCTTCTTTGAATGGATGCAGCTTCTTGTTAGCAGAATACCTCCAACAATAAAAAACAGAGTCAGATCAAAGGCTTCTGGATCCCAAGTGACTAGTAACCCTCCCGAAGTGCCTAACGAGTTGAATGTAGATGTAGCCCAAGAAGGACGAAGTTTGAACACAAAATCTCTCGCTTTGTTTTCATCTGTAAGAGTCTCTTGAAGGAAAACTATGTTTGGTCTAGTACGATCCAATAGTCTACGAACTGAGGCCACTTTGAGGGAACCTCCAATCCCTCTTATATTCAAAGAGAGTAATAACATTACTTTGTCCTGGCCAGGGCCTTCAACGCTCTAAGGGCCCCAATATCCTAGGAAGAAGAAATATTGCCAACTTCGGTCGCACTAGAACACACCTTTTTCTTACGAGCACTTCTTGTTTTAATAGGTGAGAGTTCAGTGGCTAACCCACGAGACCAAGTAAAAGCCTTACTTCCTTTCTCAGACTAAGAGGATGACGAGCCAATTTCCACTAATGCTTCCACTGATTTCTTACCCTGGTAAATGGGAAGTTGCTCAGGGTTACGGAGCTCAGTTAAACGAGGAAGGAGTGAGTCCAGAACAACAGAGAGATTGGCATCACTCTCCTCTATCTCTCTGCATCCTGGCAAAATCAAGTTGGAAATTCCCCCAACTTCCAAGGAGGGAACCGAAAACTGGTTAGAAGGGACAACACGATTAGGAGAGGAAGGTATCGGACCAGATGAAGGGGAGAAAGTTTGCGCAGGCCTGACCGACTGTGGCCTCTCATCATGTTCTCGAGAAGGTGAAATATTCTCCAACCGGTTTTGGGGGGAAGACCTTGAAGATCTCGAAGAAGAAGGTTGTAATGTTGCTTCTGGAAAGAGCTGTGAGTGTGGGATACCTCGAAAGCTCTGGGTTAGGGGAGTTAGGGAGGCCAGTACTCTGAGAAAGAGGGAGGGATGGATGGGGAGTTAGGGAGGGAGTCAGCGGAGGGTTTAATAGTTGAAGAGAGGATAGGTTGCAAATGTGAGGGTTCGATAGAGGGGAGACCCGAATCTGGAAGAGGAGGTTTTGACAGAGTGTTGCTTAAGAGCCAACATGAGAAGTTGATAGCCAACTTTTCCTCACAGGACAGGGACATAAATAAAAGAGGGCTCAATGCTTGTAGCTTACCAAAAAGGCTTCCTTCAGGCTCAAGATGCGTCCCTGAAGAGACTCTGGAGGACTCATTCATGAATATCAAAGAAGGATCATCTTTTGTATAAGTTGGGGGACTCTTCAAAAGTTCAAACTCTTCAGTAAAGTCCTTCGAAAATCTCCCCTTACAATCCCTTTGAAGGTGACCTGTAAGGCGACAACGATTACATCTAAAGGGCACTCCAAGGTAATCCAAAGACTGTGTGATCCTTCGCCCTCTCCACTCTATCTCTATGGTTTCTGACAGACCATGGTAGATGTCAATTTCCACAAGAACCCTCCCCATCTTCCGCTGCGAGGAGTGAAGTAACTTGGTATCAAGTGCAATAAAACGCCCCAGTGTATCTCCAATAGCCTTTAAGGCGGCTTCATTCCACAAAAACAATAGGAGGCCCGAAAGAAGCACCCAGAGGTCTCTGAGCTGAAAGTAATCTGAATCTGGATTGAAGGCTATTCTCCAGCGTTTTAACATAAGGTTGCTTCCCCCGAACACCCAAAGCGAGCTCAAAAGGAGAGTAGCATCCTCCAGAATGTTGCACATAATACCCAGCCATCCTTTGGTCAAGTAAGTAAGCTCAGGGAAGTAACCCAAGATCGACACCCACTGATGTTTTATCCAGTCTTCAAGCGAGTCTTTACTCAAGGATTTGTAAGAAACAGGGCCTACTAAAGAATAGAGAGCCATTATGCAAGTGTCCTCTAACCCCACATCACTTCCTAAAACCAGGCGTTTAGCCTTCTTGTTGGCTTTCCACTCCTTACGACGAAATGAGATAGAGTGTCCCTTGGCTTCCGTATCTCTAAATCCCCGAGGAGCAGAAGAAGAGTCTGAGGGTCCAGACTTAACGGTAAAGGAAGGCTTTACCCTGATATCTTCTAAGGGAGGTAGATCAGACTCAGCAGCAGGAGTAAAAGGCTTAGTCCTACTAGAAGGCGTACAAGTGACATCATAAAAGTGAGAAGGAAAGTTTAATGAGGGAACTAATCCCATGGGAGCTTTCTGCAATTCGTCCACTTTGTCAAAAAGTCCCATACGCCTCCAGTTTTCCTCATCATCTGGATTCATAAGGGTCTCGACCTTACCGTCCAAAATATTAAAGAAACCGTCCATTGGGTCCACCAGACACTTTACATAAACTGTCACTACATATACTGACAAGCCTTCAGTCCAAACAGATGACACTAAAATAGAACTCCTGAGACTGAACCTCTAAGTTTAAATTAAACGCCTAATGGGGCGTGCCCCTAGGGATCAGAGAAGATAGTAGGGCCTCTCTCAGTCCAAAGAAGGATGTTGCAACCCAAGAGACCAACCCACCAAGAAGCAGATCCAAAAAAGAGAGGTCTATCCCTTCCACTCGGGAACAGTGAAGCGAAAAAATACAATCAATCAATCAACTATACATAGAGAGGAGGAAGGCATGAGAAACATTAAGAGTGAAAAAGAAAAAAAGACTAAAGTAAATAAACATTTAGATTATAACACATTCTAGCGGATTTGAGTGGGATGGAGTTTGAAACTTTGAAGATGATGGAAAGTGATATGCACACGTAATAAGTTAATCATTAGTAATATGCCCTTTCTATCATGTCCATAACATGGTGAATAACATAAAATCCAAAAGAAAGAAAATAATGAAAATTATTTGAAAATGTTGTCGTATTTTAACAAACCTCAACTTGTACAACCTTTCAAACTTTAAAGTG
>ML785339.1:13556-27668 GCA_009831015.1 Picea engelmannii
CTACCCCTTGCTCCCTCTCTCCCTCTTTCCCTTTGTCTCTCCCCACCTATTCCCCCATCTCTCTCTTTACCTCTCTCTCTCCCTTTCCCTACCTCACCCCCTAGTGCCACACTCTCTCTCCCTCCCTTTTTCTTTCCTTCCCTTTGTTTTTGTCTCTCACACACATTCTCCCTCTCCCTCTCCTTGTCCCTCCCCTCCCCTCCCCTTCCATTTCTCTCTGATCTAAATCTCGGGGGATGAGATCTGGATGGCTTGAATGCCGAGAGAGGAGGAGCTTAGATGTGCCAATCTTTCATGAAAATAAGCATGGACAAAAAAAATAATATGTAAATGAAGTACTTGGGAGGTGAAGCTCAAAGAGGAGCCTCACCTCTAAAACTAATTACTAGTAAATCACTTAGAGCCAATTAATCTCAGAGTGAACAATAGAAAATATGAGAGAAGCCAAAATGAGTAACTTGATATTATGAGAAGGCTTGCTAGGCCTTTATATAGCATTACAAAATGGCCCATTGGACAAAGTAAAAAAGAGCTCATTAAATGAGTCTCTATTATTAGTATAATAGATCTAACTACCCAACTAACTAAGTAGTGAAAAATAAAACTCAATACAATAATGGAAAGAGCTCATTAAATGAGTTTCTATTTTTATAATAATAGATCTAACTACCCAACTAACTATTTCTATTTTTATAATAATAGATCTAACTACCCAACTAACTAAGTAGTGGAATATAAAACCCAATACAATAATGGAGAGGTTAGACTCTCTTTGACCCATATGGGCAACCTGTTAGCCCAATTAATTAATGAGGAGGTGGGCATCGCCTTGATCAAAATGGACAGTCTATTAGCTTTATAGCTTTATTACTTTTGCATCCGAATTTAGACCATATACCCCCTAAAATTTGGATCATTCCTTCCCCCTAAGAAAATGATGGTCCCCATCATTTCATCCATGCTAAAAAAAGAAACCCCATTATCGTACCATTATGATTACAATGTGAAAATACCCAATGAAGATAAGTGTTTTGTGTGGTTGACCCATAACCTAGTTGACAATAGCATTGTACATGGGTGGAAAAATAAAGAAATTTTAATAAAATCCCAAAATTTAAAAAATAATATGGAAAAATCGTGACTTTGGGAGCTGTGAACATCCTTCTACAAATATATTCATAACTTCTCATACAGGTGATGAAATCCAATTTTGTCGAAGACCCATTTGAGCTACTAAAGAGATCTTTACATCGATATATGGAAATTGTTCTTAGGTGACCCATGGAGTGAGAAAAACTAGGATGAATTTGAATGGTGAGTGACCACACTGGTTATAGACATGTGCTGCTTCAAACAAAGATATCTCATAAACCAAACAACAAAATGAAATTCCTCAAAATACCCATTTGTGATATTGAAGATATCTTTCCAACCTTATGTGGAACTCCTTATTTAGTTTTCTTAGCAGAGAGAAAAAGGCCTTTGAATATGGTGGTACGCGTGACCTCCTTGAGTCAAATACATGTTGTGATTAAATCAATGATATATCTCAAACCAGAAAGCCAAATGTGATTAAGAGAAATACCTATTTGAGATATTGAAGAGATATTTCCATCCATATGTCGAACACCTTTTGTAGTTTTCTGAGCAAGGAGAAACGTACTGTTGAAGATGGTGGTACGCGTGGCCTCCTTGGGTCAAATTCATGCTAAGATTCAATCGATGATATCTCTCAAACCAGGAAGCCAAATGAGATTCCATGAAATACCCATTTGATATATAAAAGAGATATTTCTAATGAGATGTGGTAGAGCCTTTGAAATGTTGTGTATAGGTTACATCACTTCTTTGAAGTTGGCTGAGTGTAGAGGGCCATAAAGGATGCCAAGGGTTTGTAGAGCTGCATGGGTTTTTGTAGAGGTCGTGGAACCTTTGTGGACAACATGGACACCCTGCAAACTTGTTGAAAGTGTTGTAGATGTTGGGTATGTGTTATATTCTTTGCATGTGTGTGTGTGTGTGGGTGCATCAGATTCGACAACTACGTCTGACGATCTCAACTTATTTCGCCCCTTGTGTCGTGTGCGCTGGGCACTTTCCTGGGGGGGGTCCCAGTGGGGGCTAGGTTTGGCCCCCTTTGGTTATGCACAATGTTCGGGGCAGTGCCCCAAATTTTTTTTTTGGGCGGTTTTTGATATTTTAGCGTATTTTTCTATTTTTAGCGGTTTTCTAAATTAATCCCAGATTAAGGGATTAAGGTTTTGGTAGATACAAAATACCTAGAATATTGTATATATTGTATGGTGAATGGTGAAATTAATACAATGAATATTTGAAAGGTGTGGCAGCAAGGAAGGCTGGTTTTCTCCCGGTTAAGGGTTTCCAGCGTAAATCTCTATGTACTATGTGTATGAGCCATTGATTAATTTATGTTTTTCTTAAGAATTTGTATGCATTTCTTTACTTCACGGGTTTAAAACTTACATTAGACCAATGGATGTAGTGGATCCATGTATGAATGTAGTGAATCCATGTATGGTTCTCCTTGTAATGGTGAATGAAGATCTGAGGGAAAAAAAATCCCTATAGTACCTGTGGACCAACTGTGATGCTTATAGTGTATGGACTGGAAAATGGATTATGATAGTACCAAAAGGAGGTTGGTGATCGCTGCAAATGTTTGAACCCCCAACATGCTTCAAACCCTTGTCCCGATGGAGAGTGTACCTGCTCTGATACCAATGATCCAGATCTCGGGGATTGACATCTGGATGGCTTGAATATTGAGAGAGGAGGAGCTTAGACATGCCAATCTTGCATGAAAATAATCATGGGAAAAAAAAATGTAAATAAAGTACTTGGGAGGTGAGGTTCTAAGAGGAGTCTCACCTCTAAAACTAATTACTAGTAAATCACTTAGAGCTAATTAATCTCACAATGAACAATAGAAAATATGAGAGAAGCCAAAACGAGTAACTTGATATTATAAGAAGGCTTGCTAGGCCTTTATATAGCATTAAAAAATAGTCCACTGGACAAAGTAAAAAAGAGCTCATTAAATGAGTCTCTCTTATTAGTATCATAGATGTAACTACCCAACTAACTAAATAGTGAAAAATAAAACCCAATACAATAATGGAAAGAGCTCATTAAATGAGTCTCTATTATTATAATAATAGATCTAACTACCCAACTAACTAGGTGGTGGAAAATAAAACCCAATACAATAATGGAGAGGTGGGACTTTCTTTGACCCATATGGGAAACCTATTAACCCAATTAATTAACAAGGAGGTGGGAATCTCCTTGATTCACATGGACAATCTATTAGCTTTATAGCTTTATGACTTTTTCATCCGATAAAATTTGGATCATTCCTCCTCCCTTAGAAAATCATGGTCCCCATCATTTCACCCATGCTAAAAAGAGAAACTCCATTATCGTACCATTATGATTACAATGTGAAAATACCTAATGAAGAGAAGGGTTTTGTGTGGTTGACCCATAATCGTGGGTTTTTGGTTGACCCATAACCTAGTTGGAAATGGAATTGTACATGGGTAGAAAAATAAGGAAATTTTAACAAAATCCCAAAATTTCAAAAATAATATGGAAAAATCATGACTTTGGGGCTGTGAACGTCCTTCTGGAAATATATTCATAACTTCTGCTATAGGTGATGAAATCCAATTCCGTCAAAGACTCATTTGATTTACTGAAAAGATCTTTCCATTGATATATAGAACTTGTTCTAAGGTGGCCCATGGAGTGAGAAAAACTAGGCCGAATTGGAAGGGCGCGCGACCACACTGGTTACATACATGTGTTGTTTCAAACAAAGATATATCATAAACTAGAAAATGAAATGAAATTCTTTGAAATACCCATTTGAGATATTGAAGAGATATTTCTAGCCATATGTGGAGATCCTTTTGTAGTTTTCTTAGTAGAGATAAAAATACCTTTGAATATGGTGTTACGTGTGGCCTCCTTGGGTCAAATACATGCTAAGATTAAATTGATGATATCTCTCTAACCAGGAAGCCAAATGAGATTCACAGAAATACTCATTTGATATATTGAAGAGATATTTCCATTCATATGTGAAAATCCTTCTGTAGTTTCCTGAGCAGGAAAAAATGTATCATTGAATATGGTGTTATGCACAACCTCCTTGGTTCAAATTCATGTTGAGATTCAATCGATGATATCTCTCAAACCAGGAAGCCAAATGAGATTTCGTGAAATACCCATTTGAGATATTGAAGAGATATTTCTAATGAGATGTGGTAGATCCTGTGAAAAGTTGTGTAGAGGTCACAACAACTCTTTAAAGTTGGTTGATTGTAGAGGGCCACAAAGGATGCCAAGGGTTTGTAGAGAAGCATGGGTTGTTGTAGAGGCTGTGGAACCTCCGTGGGAAGCATGGACACCCTGCAAATTTGTTGATAATGTTCCATACCAATGGATGTAGTGGATCCATGTATGTATGTAGTGAATCCATGTATGGTTCTCCTTGTAATGGTGAATGAAGATCCGAGGGAAAAAATATCCATGTTGTGCCTGTGGACAAACTGTGATGCTTATAGTGTATGGCCCGTAAAATATATTACGATAGTACCAAAAGGAGGTTGGTGATTGTTGCAAATGTTTGAACCCACAACATACTTCAAACCCTTATCTTGATGGAAAGTGTACCTACTCTGATACCATTGATCCAGATATTGGGGGATGAGATCGAGATGGCTTCAATGTCAAGAGAGGAGGAGCCTAGACATGCCAATCTTGCATGAAAATAAGCATGGACAAAAAAAAAATGTAAATGAAGTACTTGGGAGGTGAGGCTCAAAGAGGAGCCTCACCTCTAAAACTAATTACTAGTAAATCAATCAGAGCTAATTAATCTCACAATGAATAATATAAAATATGAGAGAAGCCAAAATGAGTAACTTGATATTATGAGAAAGTTTGATAGGCGTTTATATAGCATTACAAAATGGTCCATTCTACAAAGTCAAAAAGAGCTCATTAAATGAGTCTCTATTATTAGTATAATAGATCTAAATACACAACTAACTAAGTAGTGGAAAATAAAACTCGATACAATAATGGAAAGAGATCATTAAATGAGTCTCTATTATTATAATAATAGATCTAACTACCCAACTAACTAAGTAGTGGAAAATAAAATCGAATACAATAATGGAGAGGTGAGACTCTCTTTGACCCATATGAGCAACGTGTTAGCCCAATTAATTAATGAGGAGGTGGGCATCTACTTCATTCACATGGACAATCTATTAGCTTTATAACTTTATGAATTTTGCATCCGAATTTAAACCATATACCCCCTAAAATTCAGATCACTCTCCCTTCCCCTTTATCCTCTCCTTTCCTCTTTACATCTCTCTTCTTGTCTCTCTCCAATTCCTTGTATCGTCCCATTCATCTCTCTTTCTCTATCTCCCTCTTACTTGCAACTTGATTTCTGCCCCCCCCTTTTCACCTCTCTCTTTATTTTTTACCCCCCCTCTCCCTCCCTCCCTCTCTATTTTTTACCCCCCCTCTCCCTCCCTCCCACTCTACCCCATCCCTCTCTATATCTCCATATCACTTTTGACCTCTCACTCTCTCTCCCCCTCTCTCACCTTCTCTCCCTCTCCATCCATCCCTCCATCTCTCTCTCCTACATTTACCCTTGTCTCACCCTCACTCTCTATTTTTCTCACCCTCTTTCTCTCCCTCTCTCTCTCTCTCTCTCTCTCTCTCTCTCTCTCTCTCTCTCCACCACTCTCCCCTATCTCTCTCTCTTTACATCTCTCTCTCTCTCTCTCTCTGGAACTCTTTCCCCCCCTCTTTCTCCCTCCATCCATTTCTCTCTCTCATCTCCTACGCCCCTCTCTCCCTTCCTCCTTCTATACCTCCCTTTCTCTCTCCCCCTCTATCTGTTATAGCAAGATTTGTCTCACCCCATGCAACTTGATCAGAAGGCCTTTTCCATTTCTCTATGCGGACTTGAAGTCCATTTTTGCAATTCCTAGAGCTAAAAAAAATATTTTTCCACATATACACTCCTTAAAATCTATACAACATACGTCTACGCAGGTTTCACCATTACAGCCCGCGTACATCGGGTTTTGTGTCCAAAAAAAAAAAAAAATGGTGTCAGGTTTCCATGTCATGTCATAAGATCCATGATCCTTTACCTTCCATATATTGGAAACATTCTGACTCAGCCCTTCAGTTCCATTTGAAGGCTATAAATGGGCCATATCCAACTTTGAGAGAAAAGTTACTCTGAAGAAATTATTCACTTCATATTGAGTCTACATGCCTTTTTACTTTTAAGTCTGGACACATTGTTCAACGCCCAAGCTCTTCCCTATTTGATAGAGAACCTCATTGTCTCTCTTATATGAGCTTGCCTTTGGTAGAGGATTGAAGTGGTGGCGACCCAGTTGGAAGGGAATTAGTTTCTCAATTCCGAACGTGCCGACACATAATATTTTCATGCATACGCTTCTGTTGATTACATTTTAATATAAATACTCTTTTCTCATCCAATTAATGTCTTGAAAATATTTTAAATATTATTCCATGGGCATATTTGTTATGAATATCGATAGACTATGCTATTATATGTGCTAACTTTATATATTATCATCATATGCTTGTGTATCTTTGTTTTTGAGGACAACTTGTAGGTGTATAGCTTTGAGTAAAGTGCTCAATGGTGGACTTCATTGAATGTCTGGATGAGGTAGGCTCCTTATCTTGTCTTGTTAGCATGTTTGTTTATATAGCATACTTGAGATTAGAGTTGTTTTTTGCAGTCATTTCCATCTATTGTGGTTTACCCCATGCCATAGAGGTATTTTCCTCGTAACATAACTCACAACCATACTGGGGATTGAATATTCTTTTCGGGGTTTGGAGTGTTTTTCTCCTTTGATTTCTCTCAGTTATCCCGAGTTTCTTGTCATCTGATTGCTTGACAACCTATTTTCATTTTGAGTATGAGTTTCTTGGCCTTATCCTTAACCTGGCAGTGTTTTAATACATATACACAGGTTTTCCCTTAACAGACGCGTACATACACGAACTGTCATTCTATAGGGAGCATATATACACAATTTTCTCATGAACAATCCCATACATCATCTTTGTTTGCTTGATTGTTGATTTTGGTGTTTGTTGGGTAAGTTTTGATGGTTTCTGAGTCTTGTTGGATCTTTGTCGTGATTGTTAAGTGCCTGTAGATTGATAGGGAACCTTCCTTTGGTTGATTTTCGGACGGTTTTTCTTTCTCATCATCTTTTTCATTGGTTGTCCTTACATCTTAGGTTGGGTGTTTTCTTCTTGATATCCTGCTTGGTTTGTCTCTTTTTCTTACAGTATGGTTTATATATCAAGTTGTTGTTCAGTCCTTGCATTTTCATTTCCTTTATATTGAAAATACAAAAAATAAAACATTTTCCATTATTGGCATTTGATATTTTGGGTTCTTATAATTGATATTAATACATGTATGGAAAGATTGCATCTTATTTGAAATTGCAAAATTGAATTGAAAGTTTCATTTTGAAAAGCTTATCATTTGTTGAGAATTGAAGTTAGGACTTTGCATTATATGTATATTCATTTATTTTACTTTCTGAGCCATAACATCATCAGTTTCATGACCACATCTTTTGAGTAAACAAAGCCACTAAAAGTAACACTGATTAATTTAAATTTGATTAGAAACGATTTTATTTTTCAGGGTGCACAAACTAGATTAAGATTTAGAGCCTTGGAATAGGATTTTGTGAGTAAACTTTTCCAAGGATATTAAACTCAACATATGTGTTTGACTAAGGGAGTGGTGAAATCCATTGTATAATTGGTGATGTCAGGGGGCTCCGCTCACACCAGAGTTAAGCACGAGGTGGTGCAAAGTTGGTTGCAGATATATCCCTATAATACCTTCTTAGCGTCTGAGATATTTATGGGGATCTATTCGTATATGGGGGTCTTACTAGTACCTTTAACTTTGTGAGAGGCGGTGCTTTCAAGATTTCGAGCTTTGTTACCTTGCCCATATGGTGGACCTGACTTACGAATGTTATCCTACGCATTGATTATATCGTGGTGGCTTTAGTTGCTTGACATAGGTAGCCACATAAGTTACTTGCAGGGGTTATTCTGCAGGTACCCTGAGTCAGATAAGGGTCGGGAAACACACAATCTTTATGGAGGATTACCTCTCCCAGGGGATCTGACCGACTGCGTTATTAAGCCCACAAGGTCCCTTATAACTGATTATGATACCTCCAATATTTTGAAGGGAATCTCAGGCCCCTCTTGGGCAAGGCATACCTACTTTAGTAAGGGAGGCCCCCTTCAACCACTTTATCCTGTTTGCGTGCATATTGGCCTTTTTGTTTATTTTTGGCATGCTCTATGATTTTTAGTTGGCCTTAGGATTTTTTATTGTGTCATGAGTCTTCATTGTTATGGTTAGTGGAGCCCCCGTGACTCCCTCAGTTAGCACTACCAACCCATGGTATTTTCTCATTCCATGGGGACGAATCCTTTTATATTTCTGAGTAGTATGCCGAATCATGATACTTAACCAATACTTGAGCCTCTAATCATTTTTATCATGGTATGCCAGACATGTCTTCACACTTGTCATCCTCTGTCTCATCACCTTATGTGAATCCTAGTTTTGGGTCTAGAGGCATGATGCCTCCTTATTATCCCTTTTCTTTTGGTGGGAGTCATATCCCTCAACCAACTCTTATGGTAGGAGGATGGAATCTCCTTCCTATGGATCCAATACTATCTTCACTTTTCCAGGAGCAAGTGCTCAAATGGGTGGTCATTCTACTTATTAGATACTCTCCATCTATCCTTCTTCTTCTATACCAGTTCCTACGAAATATTTTCTCATGGCAGACCTCCATCTATCCCCTGGTGTTTCATCTGGGGGGATTCAGTTTTATAGTATGGGAAACACCCTTCACGAAGTTCCTTCGTCTGGGGGAAACATATATCCTCACATGAGTAACCCTTGTCATGTTTCTTTCTCTTCACAAGCGGATTCCTCGGTGATGATTCCCTTACAACCCTTTATGAATCAGTTTGGAGGAGGATACCATCTTGTCGGACAGGGCCATGGTGTATACCAAAACCCTTCTTGGCCCACAATCTCTCAAAATCAGTCTTTCCTTGAACCTTGGTCTCAAATTCCACAACCAACTGCCGCCAGTCGAGTCACTACAAGTCATACTGGAATTATATCACCAACCTCTATTAGTCATGTTGGATATTGGTCAAAAACCTCTGCAAGTCATGTTGAATACCAGTAACTAGTCGTTGCAAGTCCTGATGAGGGAACAACTCTATTCATTTCTAGTCACACTACACATACATCACCAACCTCTACTATTCATGTTGGAATTTCATCACCAGCCTCTGCTACTCATGTTGGGGATTCATCACAAAACTCTGCTCGTCATGTTGGGCATTCATCACCAACCTCTGCAAGTCATGTTGGAGATATGCTACTAGCCTTTGCAAGTCATGCTAGGAGCATGTCACCAACCACTGCAAGTCATGCTAGGGGCATTCATATGATTGAGAATCCTAGACGTATAGGACATAAGCCCAAGTTCCTTTGTAGGATTTGCAAAGGAGATTATCTTACTCATTTGTACCCTACTATTGTTGTGGGACAAGAAGCGTGGTCGTTTCTTGGGGGCCCTTCAAGTTCTGAGTTGTCATTGGTTTCCAAACCTTCTTTGGTTGATACAACGGTTGTGCCAATGTAATCTTCGGCTGACACCACTCTCGTTTTGGGAAGTGATGTGTTTCTTGACCATGTTGTCTCACATCCTGTTCAACTAGTGGTCGTGTCAATGCAATCTTCGACCAACACCACTACTTTTTTTTGGGGTGATGCATCTCATGACCTTGTTGTCTTGCATCCTATTCAACCAATGGTTGAAGAAGTGGTCGTGCCAATGCAATCTTCGATCGATCCCACTCTTCTCTTGGAGAGTGAAAAGTCTAAGGAAGTGACATTCCCGATGCAATCTTCGGTCAATCCCACTCTTCTTTTAGGGAGTGATGCATCTTTCGACCACATCCTTAGCATTTCTAGTTATGTACCTTCTGAACAAGGGATCATTCCACTCTCTCCGAGTATGCTCCCTCCAAGTCCTAGGATGGTTTCCTTTGATTGGGATGATCTTGTAGAGCCTCGACTTCCTTATTCTACACCCTTCCAGGTAAGGGGCATTCTTTGATATATTCTAGATAAGGTAACCTTTGTAAGTATTTTATCCTCCTAGACTTGGAAATATTTGGGTTTTCCAAAGATTGTGTCAATTATCTATGAGTTGTTGACTTTCGACAGAAGTCCTGCACAGGAGCCTTGGCCTCCCCCATGATATGCTGCTTAGAACAACATCCCCAGGTCTTGTTTAAGCTCTTTTCTGACTCTCTCAAAAAGAGAAAAGATTGTCGAGTGAACTTGTATCTTTAACACTCATAAATTGGATTTGAAAGGATGTTTATTTGGTGTAAGTTTAACCCTTTTTTGGACCATGTAGACTAATTTCGAAAAAGGAACACTCTAGTCACTAGCGGATAGAAGAGTTCTCCTAGGTATTGTTTTATACTTTTTCGGGCCTAGCACATTCTTTGGAGTTAAGTTGTAATTGCATCTCATTCTCTTGCTTGCAATATTGAGCCTATTTTTGGTTCCCGCTTTCGCATTATAAGATTATTATCTCAACAGTTTGCATCATCATCCAAGCAGAGCCTTTTTTATATCCTTTGCAACTTGACACCCTGTGCACTACGAGGACACATTCCCCCGAGTGTCCATATCCTGCATGAACCTCCTTGAATTGAGCATAGGTATGTTCCAATGCTGGAACCAATTTTCTTACTTGTGACACTCATTTCCTCCTCTGTATCATAGCATTCATTTGTCTATGAAAAAACAAAAAAAGACCGGCAGGAAAAGAATATTATCTCATCTTGGCAGCAATCATGTTGCCTTTGAAAAAAGTTCAAACTTTTGAGTCCACTTTTCATCCAAAGTTTGGGTTTAGCATGACCTTAGGAAGTTGAGATTGTTACCTAGAGTTTACTCCTCCAACTGGTTACTCTTCCATTCTGTATGGAGAGTTTGATTGGTGCATTCTACATCACAAAGTTTCATCATTGAATCTATGCTAGCAGAGTCCTCCATATGTCTCATGATCTTGTTCAAAGGATGTATATCATAATGTGTTGGCCATTTCTCGGAACTCTTGACTTTTCATGTCAGCCACACCCTCAGTATGTCTTAGAGTTACATGAAGTTGTAGTCCTACCGTGCACCCTAGTCCTAATTTCATTATGGGTAGGTAACCTTGAACCCAACAGTTGACATCTCCTCATTGGTCACTAAGTGGGGGGTTTCCCTTTTGTTCGAGGGAAATAAATATATTCACACATTGGGATTCATGTAGTGCCTTGGATTCCATTATCCTTATCGGTGGTTTCCTCTCCTTTGTTGTCAATTTTCATTATTGGCTGCTATTCGTAGGGTCTTTTTCGTGCATCGCTTGCATCTGGTGCATGCGAAAGATGCACAAGATCATTGGTTTGTGAACATGTTCTTCATCCGAGTTCCTCCAAATAATCAATCTACTTCTTTGTACCTCATTCTAACAGATGAGAGATTCCTTAATGCTCTCCTTTCATCCGGTCTCCTTCCATCGACTTCATCTCATCTATTCTGGAAACGAGGCCTAGAGTCCTATGAGTACCTAGAGGCTTGCAGTCATCAGTGGCAGGTCCTCTCGCCATCGAAAGTTGGGAATACATCAATGTCTCATGATCGATGGATTCTTCAAGTGTTCGACCTCAACACCTTTATTCACACTTGCAAGAATTTACTCGGTGCCTTGATACCTACTTTCATTATTTGTAGGTTGTCTCACATTTGTTAATGGTATACCTTAATGACCAGTAATCAAATGAAGTCTCATTGTGTTTGACCTCAACTCCTTTATTCACATGATGTATACTTGCACCTTTGGAAGATCGTGTAGAAGACTTGAAGACATCAGTTCATAGTTGTAGCTTTCCTAAGCTATTGCTATTATTCATTGGACCAGTACCTATATGAATTCAATGATCGTGGGAGATCAGATTGTACTCCATTGTATATAGATATCTTTAGATTGACTTTGAGACTAGTTTTCACTTGGCCTTGTTCATGACTATGCTAGCTTTTGGCATGTATCTACCTTTGTATTGCATATTCATGGCCATGAACAGTTGTTTGGTATCTTTCCACATGGATCTGCAGTGTTATTCAAATTGGTAGCCATGTGTACAAAGTCATTATGGATTGTAATATTCTTATGAGAAACTAGTTCGTCCAACTAGGTCTCCATTACTCCACTTCTGGGAATTATAATGTATTTCGGCCATCACATATACTCCTCTGACCTCACACATTAGGGGGCATCTGTTATAGAAAGATTTTCCTCACCCCATGCAACTTGCTTAGAAGGCCTTTTTCATTTCCCTATGCAGAATTGAAGTCCACTTTTGCAATTCCCAGAGTTAAAAAACATATTTTTCCACATATACGCGCCCTAAAAGCTATACAGCATGCATATATAGGTTGCACCATTACAAACCACGTACATCGGGTTTTTTGTCCAAAATTAAAAATGGTTTCAGGTTTCCATGTCATGTCATGAGATCCATGATCCTTGACATTCCATATACTGGAAATGTTCCGACTCGACCCTTCAGTTCCATTTAAAGGAAATAAATGGGCCATATCCAAGTTGTGGAAGAGGAAAGAAGAATTCAACTTTGAGAGCAAAGTTACTCTAGAAAAATTATTCACATCATATTGAGTCTACATCCCTTTGTCTTTTTAATTCTAAACACATTGTTCAACCCCCAAGCTCTTCCCTATTTTATAGAGAACCTCACTGTCTCTCTTATATGAGCTTGCCTTTGGTGGAGGATTGAAGTGGTGGAGGCCCAACTGGAAGGGACTTAGTTTCTTGGTTCCTAATGTGCCGACACAAAATTTTGTCATTCATACACTTCTGTTGATTACATTTTAATAGAAATACTCTTTTCTCATCCAATTAATGTCTGAAAATATTTGAATTATTATTCCATGGGCGTATTTGTTATGAATATTGATGGAATATGCTATTATATGTGATAACTTTATATATTATCACCATATGCTTGTGTATCTTGGTTGTTGAGCACAAGTTGCAGGTGTATAGCTTTGAGTCAAGTGCTCAACAATGGACTTCATCGAACGTCTGGACGAGCTAGGATCCTTATCTTGTCTTGTTAGCATGTTTTTTTATACAGCATACTTGAGATTAGAGTTGATTTCTGCAGTCATTTTTGTTTGTTGTGGTTTACCCCATGTGATAGAGTGATTTTCCTCGTAACTCTCTCTCTCTCTCTCTCTCTCTCTCTCCCCTTCCCTCTTTCCCTCTCCCTCTATACCCCACTCTTCCTTCCCTCTCTCTCTTTCTCTCCATCCCTCTCTCCCTCTCTAGTCCCTCTCAATATCTCTCCCTCCCTCCCTCATTCCCACCTCTTCTCTCTTTCTCTCTCTCTCTCTCTCTCACACACACACACCCCTCTCCCCCCCTCTCTCTATCCCCCTTTCTCTTTCTCTCTCTCTCCCCCTCTCTCTCACTTTCCCTTTATCTACCTCCGTCCATCCCTCTCTCTCTCTCTCTCACTCCCTATCTCGCTATCTCAATCTCTCCCCCTTTGTCAATCTCTCTATCTCTCAAGAGAGGGGGAGATAGAGGGAGGGAGGGGGGATAGGGGAGAGGGAGAGAGAGAGAGGGATATGGGGAGAAAGAGGGGGGGAGAGAGAGATATGGGGTGGGAAGGAGGGAGAGGGAGGAAGGTGGAGAGATATGAGAAGAGAGGGGGAGGGAAGAGAGAGAGAGAGAGAGAGAGAGAGAGAGAGAGAGAGGGATGGAGAGAGAGATAGAAAATAAGAGAGAGGTAAAAAGAGAGAAGGGAACCTAAGAGAGTGGGATAGTGGTAGAGAGTGAGAAAGGGGCATAG
>ML785339.1:29296-39744 GCA_009831015.1 Picea engelmannii
GTGGGGTAGAGAGATATTAGAGGGGAAACAATGGGAGAGAGTGATGGGGGGGAGAGGGACACAAGGAGAGAGGGTAAGAGGGGTAGGAGAGAGAGAGGAGGGGGAGAGTGAGGTCAGACAAAAAGAGAGGAAGATATAGGGAGGGGGAGAGAGAGAGAGAGAGAATGAGAATTATTTGTGTTAAAAGGGATGCACGTGCTCCTGTTGCTAACAATTAGCACATGTTTTAGGAATTTTCACACACTTTATGAATGCACATGCACTTTTGGAACACGTGCACATTCCTAAAGCACACACGTGCTATTTGAATTTCAAATAAAATTTTGGGTGGGAGTCATAACTCTAACATACGTGTTTGCTGAGTTGGTTACCTCAGATTTAGGTTTGGGATGACAAACCTAGTGGTTTGGTCTGCAAATATATAAAAACCTCAATTTTTATGAATTTCTCTCCATCTCTCTGTCTTTGACGTTATTTTTCTATAGGATACACAATTTAGTTATTGACGAAACTACAAACATAGATAGAGTTGGCTGTGTAGATTCCAAATATAATTTAAAAAGAAAATTAATAATTTTTACTATTTTTAATCTATTTCTGTCTTGACATATATCAAAATCCTAGAATACATACCTCTCTTATTTCTTCTATAACTTTTTCTCGGCTTAACCATTTCTCAAATGAGTTATGTGTGGCACTAGAGGAAACTGATACCTACGATCTAAAATAAAAAATAAAAATTGATCATATTAAGACCCTTTTAGCCTGCACGAACAAAAGACATTGTAATTTCAGGCATATGTTGACTTTGATAATTAAAAAAAACATTAATATTAAAAAATTTCAAAAAATACATGGCACACAAAAAACGGGTTCTCTACAAGTATAGAAGTTTTTGGAATGAAATTCCATCGTTAAGACACTCAACACCTACAAGAACAAAAACATATACCTTATATTTTGTTGGAAAAATAAGATACTAATTGTAGAGAAAATCAAATTTGACCTAGTTATTCACAATGCCTATGAATAAAAGTTGTATACTCCGAAAGCTAACTCAATTTCCTACGTTTCATCTTCTTACACCATATTCAAATCCGTTGTAAAAGTACCTTGAATAATCCCTCCAAGTTAACAAATTGTTGTTTTTCCAGGTTTTCACTTCCAGTAACGTGTCACGAGAGGCCATCATTAGCTTGCACTCACCCCATAATAAAAAGTATAAATTGGGTTTCAAATTAATTGTTTGAAAATTAAGAATGGGATATATTAGGGTTTTCAAATTAATCAGATTAAGGTAATAAAATGTATTATCTCTATATATTACCTTTTAAATATATACTAGCACAACCACATTATAAAAGTGGTTGATATATGTCAAAAGGCCAGTCATTTTCCACAATGACGCCTATCCATCTATATCAACCACTTTCATAATGTGGTTTTGCTATATTTAATATTTATTATTTGGAGAAGAATAAATTTCTTTGTTTTTATTTATAATGTAATTTGTAATTAAAATAAATGCAAATATAAATATTTTTAAATCTCCATATTTTATTAAAAGTGATATTCATATTAAAATGTATGTAGTATTCAAATTTAGAAAATACACAATCTTAAAAATAACATAATTATATTGTTTTTGGAACATTATTTTAAATTTCCACTTCCAATACATATAAAAAAAACTAAAACCTAATCATATAAAACCAACTAAAACTTAATAAAAATGGATTTTGTGATAAAAAAACATTTTTATCTAATGCACCCAAGTAACAGTGGCTTAGATCAATCGATGTGTGAATGAACACACCAAATCTTTAGTACCACAATATTTTTTTGATCCACAATCTACGTCATGTAGGATTTAATAGGTCAATAAGGAAATAAGATTTTAACATAGAAATACTAATATTCACAGGACAAAAGATTAGCTCAGGTCAGCCTTGTTACTAGACATTTGGAAATTTTCTGAGACAACAGTTACAGAGTTCCAATTGGTGGAAAAGATCACTACTTTACCCTAGATTACAGCCAAAACGAAAAACAGTATGTGGCAGACGAGGACATGAAGGATTATTTTATTCTGCAAAAGAGAGCAAGCAAATAGTGTGTGATTTATAGACACTCCATCTTCCGCATGGAACGAACCCACCTCAAACTCTACCATTCATTCCATCAAAAAGGAATGAAATGGTTTCACATTCAAACCAGGACGATCTTTGTAATGAAAAATAAAGAGTCAATGATACCTTTGTGAAAATGAAGAGAGCATTGTTTGGATGTTTTTTTTGTATGATATCCATTGTGACTTCCTGCATTTAAAGGTAAATATAAGGCTTTATTATTCCTTCTAAAAAATAATTTTTTTTCTCAGTGTAGAAAGAAATAAGAGTAATCTATAATAAATATGAGGGGATACAGGTTCTCTAAAATAAAATCCCAGCCTCCTGTAACTCTCATTCATTAAGAGTAAGCGGTTGGCTGGCAATGTAAAACTAGGGGAGCATTTGAAGTGACTATTAAAATATTCAATGTGCTCATTTTACCATAGAAAATATCACTATTTTCTCCAAACCATAGGCATGAAACCACCCTTGAGCACTTTAACCTTTGCTAGATAGAATGATTCCAGAAAGCCACACTAGAACCAACAAATAAACCCTAGTTGCAACAGTAGCACGAGATGGAACTAGAAAATACCATCCAACTGCATCAACAACACAAGACAAGGAGAGTGCGCCTCCTCCAAGGGTAGTGCACAAGAGAGAGAGTCTCCACAACCACAGAACAAGAATAATACTCAACTGCAACAATTTCAATTACACTTCTTAGGCTACCACCAAGAATACCACCAAGAATATCAAAATACTACCAAGAATGTCACCAAGAATACCGCCAAGAGATACTAGAAGCTATGTTGCATATCTTAAGCTAAATAGCGCTAGAGAGAGATCAAGAATCACCCCAAATGATGCACCTTCTTTTATTGCAGCTGCAACTACAAAATTGTGCTATACTTTATGAGAGAGTGAGTGAAGTGTGTGTGTACAAATGAGCTAGAGCACCTCCTATTTATAGTGGTTCTTGTCACATGTTTGGGATGACTTTTCTTTCTAGAAGATAATACATTGATATTATTTGTTCTACTAAGCCAACTTGTCTTCTAGGGGTTTTACACACCTGTTTATGGTTTCTCTTGCTTTTAGAATATTCTATTCTAGTCAAAGGTTACACATGGAGGTCAATACCTCCTGCAACTACCATAATATCAACACTCCCTCCTAAATAGGGAGGTATTAAATGTAATGGTCTCAAACACATCCATCCATTTCACATGGTATGGGAAAGACTCACATAATCTTGCAAACCATTATACATATAGCATCCTCATAGAAACACAAGCTATCTCATGATCATGTAGATCAAGTCATGAGCATCATCATCACTATCCATTTAGCTGGAAATCACATCCAACACTACTAGTTGGCACTCCAGCCTAGGAAACAACTTCAACATTACTGGTAGTCTCAATGGCAATCAGGTAGTAGCACATAGTTATTACAATGCCATCCAATAGATCACAATAGTTTTGATTCATAGTAGTACACAATTGTTATCCAATGGTACACAACCACTCCTAGTAGCACATAGCTACTATCTAGTGACTCACAGTCACTACCAGTGGAACACATCCACCACAATACCACATAGCTACTGTCCAGAGACCCACAATATCCACTGCAATCAACTAATAGCTACACAGTTTATCACCATGCAGTACAACAGTCTCCTAGCATCAAATCATATCATTGTTTGCATCATATCTCGAGGCCATATTCCATATGCGTAATTAGGTATGATGTTAAATAAGTCATGTGTTGAACTTAGTGCACTCAAGAGAGTGTCTCACATATGTCACTCACTCAATAGAGTCCCACTGCCTATGACACACGAAGAATGACTGTCCCAACATATGTTGAAAGCCACGCTATGGGATACAAGGACCATTCTTCCCACTCTGGTCACAACTGTGAACTTAGAAGAATGATTGTCTAGGACCATTTTCCCCCCTCTGGCCACTACTGTGAACTCAGGGAAAATGTCAGTCCTGTACCAATCTCCCCACTCTGTTCACTACTGTGAACGGAAAATGAACATTCTACCTGTCTGGGAAAATCCCTAGGAGAATAGTTTTCCTAGACCATTCTACATGTCCGGGTAATGCCCGAGGAGAATATTTTTCCATGGTACATCAATGATATGTTCTTCCTGTACCATTCTCCAACTAGAGAATGTTTGTTCACCAGCACACTGACTATCCATGATGCCATATATCAACACTCCCTCCCAACCAAAGAATCCACCACCTCCATCTCAACCAAGGGAGTTATCTCCACAAGTCCCAGCTTGTCCCTTAAGTATGAAAAATTTATCTTGGACAGAGACTTTGTCAAAATATCAATTGTTTTCTCATCGGTGGAGATGTACTTAGAGAATCACTTCTCCCTTATGGAATTTATCATGGATAAAATATTACTTGATCTCAATGTGCTTCAACCTTTCATGGAACATGAGGTTCTATGAAAGCTTCACACAGCTCTGATTATCACAATATATCATAGTCAAATCCAACACCTGATCAAATAGTCCATAAATCATCTTATAGAGCCATATTTATTTCATACAAGCATCACAATCTACAATATACTCTGCTTCCAGTGTTGAGTGCAACAAACTTTTGTTTCCTGCTATCCCATGATATCATAGAAGAGCCCAAGATGAAACATATAACAAAAGTACTATTTCTATCATATGCAATCCCTTCCCAATCTGAATTAGTAAATCCATGCAGTTGTACGTCACTGTCTGAGGAATATCGCAAACCATAATTTAGCATCCCAAAAAGATATATCAACATTTTCTTTGCAACTATCCAACGCTCATGTCTAGGTTCCACCTGGAATTGGCTCAACATGTTCACAACAAAGAAAATGTCTTGCCAGATACATCAATGAGCCAATCAACTGTCGGTACAGGGACCAATCTACTAGGTCAGAATCAAAGTCTCTCAACTTCTTCAGATATGTCACCATCGGAGTTTCCATGGATTTTCAATCCATCATCCCAAAATTCTAAAGGATCTTTACAACATACTTCCCTTTCTCTAGGAATATTTGACCGTGCTTGTTCCATACTTCTACTCCGAAATAATAATGCATGAGACAAGATTCTTCATATTGAATTCAGAGGCTAAATCCCTCTTACATTGAATAATGAGAGGCTTTGCACATGTCGGAAACAAATCATCGACATATAGTATCTGAATCACAGGTGCATCATTCACAACCTTGTAATAAATATATGGATCAACATAGCTCTTGGAAAATCCAAGTCTCGTCAAGTAACTATCAATTCGTGCATACCAAGATCTTGGAGCTTCCTTGATTCCATACAAGGCCTTCTTTAATCTGCATCCATGGGTTTCTTTCGGGTGTACCTCAAAAACCTTGAGGTTGCTCTATGTATACTTCTTCCTCAATTACTCCATTGAGAAAATTGGTCTTTACATCTATCTGATGTAAACTCCAACCCATGGATGCTGCAACATATATGATGGCTCTAATAGAGGTGTATCTGGAAACTATAGCAAACATCTCATCATAGTATTCTCCCTCCCGCTGGGAGAACCCTCTAGCAATGAATCTTGCCTTGTATTTATCGATACTCCCATCTACTACATGCTTTATCTTGTAAACCCATTTTTAAGTGACTATAGACTTTCCTTCATGTCTAGGAACAATTTCCCATACATCATTTTTCATGATGGATTGATATCATAGCTTCATTCCATTCTTTCTTCTTGACTTATTATTTAAAGGTGGAAGGTTCTACATTGAGATGTTCTGGAGAACATGTAGTTTCTTCCTTGGGACCTTCATGTTCTTATTCATCATTGGAATCCATGGAATCTTCTATAGATTTTTTGAAGGAAATATTTTCATCAAAAGTAACATCTTTGTTGATTTCAACCTTTTGTTGACTTGGAACATAGATTCTATAATATTTTGATGACTCACTATATCCAACAAATATGCCATTCTTTCCTAAAGGTTCCAACTTATTTATTTTGTCCTTGGGAACATGAATATAGACAAGACTTCCAAATATCCTCAAGTGTTTAACACTTGGCTTCTTTATGAAGAAATATTCTTATGGATTCATGTTCTTCAATATATGATGAGGACTTAGATTATGAACATATATGGCTATCATAACTACTTCTACCCATAGAAACATGGATAGATTCTGGTCATTCATGATTTCCTTAATAGATTCTTCAATGGATTGGTTCTTTCTTTCTTCCACACCATTCTGTTAAGGATTACGTGGGACAATTATCTCCCTCCTAATCCCAACCTCTCTATAGAATGTCTTGATGTAATCTAAGGTGTAATCTCCTTCACCTCAAGATATTTTATCCGCTTAGTGAGGAGGTTGACATTGGTCCACACACATATGAGTGGATGATGTCCAAAACTTATTTTTCTTTACATGCTTCCTTTAGAATTGGTACTTGGTGAGATAACCTGTCTCACCACTTGATGGAGTCATCTGTTTCATGTTTGCAACTGGAACTATAGCTCCTTCTTAGATCTATCGCATGTGACCTTCCCGGAACAAGAACAACAAGAGAAAACGTATTTCCAATAGAATTTTAGTAATAACATATCTATGGTAACAAGGATAGTAGTCATCATATAATTACCAAGGTGACCTACCTAGGAGAAAATCAAGAAATGTCTCCTAGAGGAGATGTTAGTTAATTTTGCAAACAAGTGCAATAAGAATCTATATCAATAGTACTTACATGCAAACAAGTATACCTAGCAGTAATAGAACATTTCAAATATTGTTGTCACAACTATAATGTTTACTTTTACTGTAGCAACTATCAAGCTTGATATGTGCGAATTGAAACTTAACAATTTGATCAATCAAACCTAAAACCTATAGCCTCAACTGCTAGGGAGGGTGTGATTGTTCCTCTGAATGTACTAAATCCAAGATCACTGCTTGGACAAGGTTTCTTGTTCGTCCCCTGCAAACACACTCATGCTTTGCTGGATGATATAACTTGAAAAGCATATACAAGTGCATACCTTTGAAATTTGTAGCATTGTTCAACTTGTCTTCTAATATGAAACTAGACACCATATTGACAATAAGAGGTTAGAAACTTACTAAAAAAAGGATCAATGATTAGAACAAGCTAGAAACCCTGAAATTTCAACTTTGACCACAAAAATCAAATTTGACCAAAATTCAACCTTTGACTTTGACTTTGACCAAAAACTCAAACTTGACTTTTTTGTTGGCTGAGGGTACCAAAGGGTGTGATAGGATAGGGTGCACTAGAATACCCAAAAATTAGGTCCAGTGCTTCACTGAAAGTGCCCAAGAATTTAGGTTAGGTTTTGCTAATACTACAAAATCAGAAACCCTAGTTGCAGATGGCGCAACTGGTGCTACAATGAGCTTGACAAGGAACTCCTGATCTACCTTCCAGCAATTAGACTATTCTGAAGGTAGTGTGGGCCCATAACCTATTAAAATATTATATGTCCTCATTTTACCATAGACAATATCACTATTGTCTCCCAACCATAGGCATGCAACCACCCCCAAGCACTTTAACCTTTTCTAGATAGAATGATTCCAGAAAGCCACACTAGAACCAACAGATAAATCCTAGCTGCAGTAGTAGCATGAGATGGAACCATAAAACACCATCCAACTGCAAGAACAACACAAGACAAGGAGAGTGCACCTCCTCCAAGGGTAGCGCACAAGAGAGAGAGTCTCCACAACCACATAACAAGAATAATACTCAACTGCAATAGTTGCAGTTTCACTTCTTAGGCTACCACCAATAATACCACCAAGAATATTAGAATACCACCAATATTGTCACCAAGAATACCACCAAGAGATACTAGAAGGTATGGTGCATATCTTAGGATAGATAGCACTAGAGAGAGACCAAGAATCACCCCAAACGATGCACCTTCCTTTCTTGCAGTTGCAGCTCCAAAATTGCACTATACTTTTTGAGAGAATGAGTGAAGTGTGTGTGTACAAATGAGCTAGACCACCTCCTATTTATAGTAGTTCTCATCAACTTTCTAGGCCAACTTGTCTTCCTGGAAGATAATAATACATTGTTATTATTTATTCTACTGAGCCGACTTGTCTTCTAGGGTTTTTACACATATGTTTAGGGTTTCTCTTGCTTACTTTATCTTCTATTCTAGTCAAAGTTTACACATGGAGGTTAATACCTCCCACAACTACCATAACATCAACAATGACTTCTCGAGATATAAAATTTAAGTGTTGTTTGAAAGGTCTAGACATCGATTCTCTATGTGCACAAGACAAATCCATGCACAGGTGAGATCTAATTGCCTCACTTGATGGAGGATGGGAGCCAACAACTGGGTAAAGAAGGGGAAACCGATTGGAAAAATAGAGGATTAGAGCCAAAAATTGGGTAAACAATGGGAAACCAATTGGAAAAACAGAGGATTAGAGCCAACACTCAGGTAAAGAAGGGGAAAAGGATTGTGTTCCACTCACAAACATACCCACTCAAACATAGTAAAAACTTAAAGTCAGTAAAAACCTAAACTTGATGTGGCCCAAATGTGCAATAAAAAAATTAATAGTAAAAACCTAAATCTAAAGTGGCCATTAATAATAACATCACATGCCTTGTGATGCTCTTATGGTGTGATGATCCGTTATAAGATCTTCTGGCCGAGCATAGAGGTGATGCAGTAAGGATCATGGTGTACAAAGAAAACCATATACTCCAAGATCATGTCCATTATTCTTTAGGAGTAATCGATGATTTAAAGAAAAAAGTGGTGGAGCTGCAATCCCAAATTGCTTCTACAGAAGGTAATTTGCAACATGCTAATGTTGCTGAAGAAATCCCATACAACAATGCATAAAACACTCCATTATTACACTTATAGAACAAAACATGGCATGAGTTGTGGAGCTATAAATTTTTACTTCAAAATTATAATGACACTATAAATTTTTACTTACATATCCAACGATCCAACTAATGATTCTACAACAATGCAACCATATAGCGATGCGGTGATCCAGAAATTCAATGGTCCATGGATGTAGCGATCCAATCATTCAGTGGTCCAAGCATTCAACAGTCCACCAGTCCAGGGATTCACCGATTCAATGGTAATGGTTTGTGAGGAAAATGTGGCAAAATGAAAGGGAGGTGGAATTTAATAATGTGATGGCTTTTGGAGGTGGATTATACATGGTTGTGGTAGTGTAATCCATAAATGTTAAAATTAACCCTAGTTGTGTGTAAAAAGCAATATGAGTAACCTTAGTGACATTTGGAAAAGTAATTTTAGTGTCATTTGAAGAGCCATCCTCGACATGGCAGGTCCTTAAATGCAACTACAGATTGTCCTAATTATTTCATACCCAGCCATGGTTTTCAAGCATAACCACATGGCAGGTATTGAAAAGTAGCATTGGTTTTTTCCATCTGCATGTCAAGTCTTGAAATGTAAGGACACGTTGTAGAATTACGAAATATAAAATGAGTATATGTGTTAAGTAACTTTAGTTGCATTTGTAAAAATATGTTTTGTGGCAATGACTAAGCTACCACAATTGTTTCTTAATCTTATTATGTAAAAGTGAAAAAGTAAACACATTAAAGTAATGATAAATGTAAGCATTCATAAATGCAAGGAATTTAATATTGGCAATCTGGACAATGAGAAATATGCCAACATCTTTAATTCCTAATCATAAAATTAAACCTTTTAATCAAAAGAGTGAATAATCCGCCAATTGTCAATACGGACAAAGATTTTATCCACTTAATAGATATATATTTAGATAAATAAAAATCAATAAAATTTTAATAAAAAATAATTAATCCACCAATTACCAATAAGGATTGGTTATCGACATAAAAATATCATAATAAATATATATTTAAATAATAAAAAATGATGATAAATATTTGTAACCAAGTAAATCCCGAAAGAAATTAAAGATTTATATAAAGCAAAACCAGATAGAGTTTGCATTGGAAAATTTGATTAAACATCTTTCAAGTCATAACCACCATCGACTCAAGCGAGGATGGCATAAAGACACCCAATCTTGGCTAAACTATTGGGGAATAATGGAAGAAACCATTTTACAGAATAAAGATACTATTAAAAAAAACGTCAAATCAAAATTTAGGGAAAAAATGTGGTGTGATAAAGAGTTAGAGGGAAAAACAAAATTAAGGTATTATAAAGATGTAATCAACCCTAATCTAGAAGATCAAAATTATCTATCTGTTTTGCCAAGTGTAAAGAAAAAAATAAGCATTGCTAAGATAA